>JASUXV010000060.1:0-35934 GCA_030411845.1 Friedmanniomyces endolithicus
CAGCTTCTCAGCTGCTTGTATAGACATTGGCGCGCAGAAGAAACCGCTCTTCAGCCTTGCGTCTTCCTTCTCCGTTGCCACACGTAATACTGGGGGCCCCTTATGCTAAGAACAGCCTGAGGTTCCATTATGAAGTCACCGCATTGTGGCAGCAGAGTGACGCCAGGTACCGAACGTGCTCGAGGATTCCATATGCCCGAGAGGTGTCTCGATCCAAAGCGGCGATGACTAGATCACTTGCATGTGGAGCATGCTGCCGTGCATAGCAAATGGGTCTTCCCACAAGTCGTCTTCACGATGAGACTCTGCTTAATAAGACTCCGTACTCTACCCATCTCTTGGCGGTTCGCTGTATTTCGGTGAGATCTATTTGGCGTCGGCATTCTATTGTGTGCCATGCATCCCATCAGGACATCCTCGTGCAAGTCGCGGGGCTGGAGAGAAGTAAAAATGAGGATGGGAGGGAAGCCTCGGGCGCTCTGCGGGTTAACGCGTGCTATCATTAGATAGCTAGGACACAACCGCCGTACCGTTTCCGGACGATAGCAACAGCTACTCATACAGTGTCGGGCACGGCGAGTTCTCGCTCTTTGTATCGTGTGTATGGAGGATGCGAGAGTTTGGTGGCTCCGTGCACATCCCCGTGCATACTAAAACTGATGGGCATCGTTTAGCGCTTCTTCGAAGGCTGGTCCCAGAAACGATCGGACGTGCAGTAGCGTGGAATCCAGACGTGCGTCTCGTCTCGCCTTGCCGATCTCCAGCTGAAGCCTTGTAGATTCACGTACGTTCCCCGCCTTTGTTGGCCTCACACATGGTTGATGTTAGTGGTTGATGTTAGAGGTAAAGCCGTCAGAGCATCAGTACGTGTACTTTAACGGGCTGAAGCACCCTAGGCAGAGACGTATGGAGCATGGCCATAAACACATTCGCGTGTCTCACTAAACAACAGAAGGTCTAAATCCGGCTGTACTGCCCTTCATATCATCGATATCCGCCCTGAGACCGCCCAAGCGCAAAGGTAGCCAGCAACGCTTTGTTTACACATATTCGCTCGCCTATGCGCCCACAGTAACAGTTCTCTCAGCCACGTTCCTCGTCCTTCGAGCATTCGTCTCTGCGGTAATGAACGTCACCGTTGCAGCATGTGAGTTTACCAAAACAGTTGTAATCCCTGCCATAGGGCTAGGATCACTGGACGATGGGTCGTACTAGCTTCGCGTAGCAACATCCGGAAGCCCGCTCGATTGTGCATGATTGTGCGTCGGGTGCGCATCGCTCGGTCATGGGTCGGTGTAGGCTGGAGGTGATGGAGGTATGCTGTCTGATGTCTGTTGCACTGAGTCTGTTGTTGAGGCCACGCTTGACACGGTGGTGATGCTGTAGCTTGTTGGCGTGTAGCTCACTGGCTCCTCTGAGGGTGACACTGTCGGATAGGGTACGGGCCAGCATCTGCGGACCCGGTCTAAGAGCGGGCCGTCTCCGACGTGGTCGAGCCGCTAGGTTCGAAGGTGTGTGTGGTCCGCAGATATGACGTGCTGACATCTGACGCTGATCCGGATGACTTGCTGCTCCTCGTAGGCGCGGCAATGTCGCTCGAAGTGGGCAGTACAGTCGTCGCCCCGGTCCCTGAGTTGCCGATCACGGAGTAAAGTCACACTTCCGTAAACCGCAGGCGTGCTGCTCGCTTCCATGGACTCGCTGCTTCCGCTCGCCGTTGGAGAACTCGTTGAAGTCGGGAGGACCGTTGTCGGCCTGGTGGCTGTGTTGGCGCTGGCAGAGTGGTTCAGTGCCAAGCTGCCACAGACTTCAGGCGCGCTACCGGAGCCAGATTTGTCGGGTGAATCCCTCTACAACGAGCCGAAAGGACGGGACGGGATTTGGTGGTTGCCTACTTGGGCCCAATCACGGCAAGTGCGGAATTGCCAGGTCGCCAATTTACTGAAGATAAAGAGACAACAGGGTGGAGTTGAAATAGTTTCGTTAATATCTCTGTCTATCCAAAGGTTACCGACTTTGATCAAAGGGATCGACAGTTGCATCGTCTCGCGATTATTGTCACGTGTTCGAAAGAGAATAGTGTTGGCACAGTTCTATCTCACGTACCAACTGGCACGCGGAGCGCGGCTAAAGACATGTCACTGAGTAGTACAGAGCCTCATACATGCAGAACAAAGCAGCCCGCGTGAATGGAGCCTTGTACACATATCTTTTCCGTACCATGGCCCATCCGCACAGCAGCATCACGCTTGGCGACAACCACCGCGGCTTCCAGCTTGGACAGAACTTCGGGCACGTCCATGTCGCTCCAGGTGCGCTGAGCCTGATATCCCCGCGACGACCGTGTCGTGCTAATCGCGACGTGCTCCTAGAACGGCCCGAGACCCCCCCCGAGCCAGCCTCCCAAGTCCCATTTCGACGCGACCCGCACTTCGTCGAGCGTGCGAGGCTGACTAATCAGATCCGCGCAAAGCTGTTCGAGCCAGCGGGCAGGGCCGCTCTAGTAGAGCTCGGCGGAGTGGGGCACGGTGTGCACTGCGGTGGCACGATGGCGGCAGCGCTGACACGCGTCAAGGAAGTCACAGCTCGCGATCGAGTACGCGCGCCAGCTGTGGCAGCAGTCTCCGCAGACGTGGGTGCTGTGGATTCACGCAAGCAATGTGGCGCGCTTCGAGGTGCGAGACGTGGCGGATCAGCTCAAGATCTACGGGAGAAAGGATCCAAAGGCAGACCTTCTGCAGCTCCTACGAAACTGGCTGCGCGACAAGAGCAAGGAAAGGTGGCTGATTGTGTTAGACAACGCGAACGATGCGGGGTTCCTCCTCGAGCCTCCGGCGACGACAGGTGAAGCACAGCCGGCGCAACGGCGGATCGATTACAGTCCGACCTGCGACCATGGGTCGGTGATCATCACGACGCGCAGCAAGCAAGAGGCCCTAAGGCTAGTCTACGAGAGCGACATGGTTGACGTGCTGCCGATGAGGGAAGGCGAAGCAGAGAGCTGCTTGAAAGCAAGTTGGGAGAGCTGGGCCAGGATGACCGCGAAATAGTGTTGGCCCTAGATTGCATGCCGTTGGCCATTACATAGGCGGCGGCGTACATTCGAGAGAGGAGGCCGCGGTACTCGGTGCAGCAATATCGTAGAGAGATGGAGCAGAGCCGGGCATCGCGGACGAGTCTCCTACGACGACACGACCTTCTCTCTAGCCGGGATGCGGAGGCGAACAACTCAGTCCTCCTGACGTGGCAGATCTCTTTCGAGCACATCTACAAGACGAGGAGGTCTGCTGCTGAGCTGCTCTCATTAATGAGCTTCTGCGACCGGCTTGCCATCCCTGAAAGCTTGCTGCGTGTCAAAGCGGATGAACCAAGTAGGTCCGCGGATGGCTTATTGGACTTTGAGGAAGACGTTGTAGTGCTGCGCAGCTTCTCGTACGTCTCTCACACGGCCGACGCGCAGACGTGGGAAATGCACCGACTAGTTCAGGACGCTACACTGGTCTGGCTGGAAGGTCATGGAAGGCTTGACGAGGTCCGCGAGCAGTTTGTGCATCATTTACATACTGCGTTTCCGACTGGGCAGTTCGCGAAATGGCCGGTGTGTCGTATACTGTTCCCGCATGCGAAGAGCGCGGCGGAGCAAAAGCCGGTCAATCCGAGCGCACTCATACAATGGGCATCAGTAATGTATCACTCCGCGTGGTATGCACTTGAGCAGGGCGACTTGAATGATGCGCTTAGAACGGCGACGGCTGCCATAACGGCCAGATCTCAGCAGCTTGGTGCAGAACACGAGTCGACGCTGTGGAGCATAGCAATGGTTGTTTCGACATACCGCAGTCAAGGGCGGTGGAAGGAGGCGGAGGAGCTGGAGGTGAAGGTGATGGAGACGAGGGTGAGGGTGCTAGGTGGCGAGCATCCCGACACCTTGAACAGCATGGCCAACCTCGCAGCGACGTACTGGAACCAAGGGCGGTGGAAGGAGGCGGAAGACTTGATCAGCGAGGCAGCAGAGGCTAGCGGGAGAGTGCTTGGGAAAACCCATCCAGACACGCTAGCGAGGACATCTGCGTTCCATCGGATTGGCCGTCATGACGATTCGCAGCCAGTAAAGAAATGTTGTGATGCGACCGAGGAGTAAAGATTTTCCCAGCCCATTTCCGCAGTCTCCGCCTCGTGAAGCACACGTCGTGAGATGAACAGCTTGTTCGGCCGAGTACCCATCGCAACTCCGCCTCGAAAAGGGGTCGCGATGCGGGAAGATATTGCCATTGATCCCAGGTTGCTCACGATCTCGTCGGTGTTGGCCTCATCCTGACGCCTGCGCTCATCTATGGCTTGATATAGGAATTGAAGGCAGCTGGTACCTTCATGTCAGAAAAGGTGGAGAGCCAGCCCGTCCTTGGCCTTCCTCGAACCCGCCTGAATTCACTTGTCTTGCAGATGCTGCGCCGACGTCGTATCAGTCGATAGAGTCGAACAAGGTAGGTATTTGCGCCCGTTCACGCAGGACAAGGCGTGAAGCAGTCTCGTCGTGTTGGGCATCAAAAACAGGAACCGCCTAACCCGACAGCTGCTGTTCGCTGATGGCGTCGTCCTTGTTTTCGAGATACTGCTGGCCCAGCTTCATTAGAGCTCGTGTGCGGTGGTAGGCCGATATAGATGGCGCTGATCTCAGCGGTGAATCAAGCCTCGTTTACGGAAGAGCTGTTCGTTCATTGGATTAGGCCCGCGCCAGCACTTAGCTGACGAACAATCTGTAAAGATGGGCGAGTACCAGTCACAAGCGACGGATGAGAGATCTCTCCTAACACCGAAGGTCGTCAGAATGTCCAATCTAGTGCCTAAGACCCGCGCGGCTTTCATTACTGCTTCGACACAGAGCTCGATGACGACCATTTCCACGCCTCACGCGCGATATGCACCATGAGACAGACCATTGGACGAAGAGGTCGATTCAACTGATCGGGTTGCGCTGCCTGATGGCACTGCATACCACGTGCGTCCAGTCCGACGCTGTCAGGTGGTCACTGCACCAATAAGCATCTTACAGTCCCTGCGCGTAGGAGTTGATATCGTTGTGAAGCCTGGCAAAGAGTGCGTTTCCAGTCCTCCGATACCGAAGCTGGCCCCTTCATGGAAAGTGTTGACGCTTCATCTCCTTCTGCACCGCTCTCGAGACGAGTAATAACTTGTCAAGCATGTTGGCGGAGCCGTATTACGGCCTGCTTAGCGAATACAGGAACAATGAGCTTGGGGTTTGTCTCTTGTCGCTGTCTTACTCTGTTCCCGGTCAGACTGCCGTCTACCGAGATCAACGGTTTTGCTTTGCTGGAATATGTGGGCACTCGGAGTGACGGAAGCCTAGTGCATATGGCACAATGCGTGACGCCAAGCATATCACCGCCGGGTACCTGTTGCAGCGGACCTTTCAGCTCACTTTTAGCTCGCATGCAGTTGCACCTTGAGCTTCTTCGCGACATTTCCCAAACGAGTTCGGTCGTCGTCTTCTAGAAAACTCTGCGGTTGCTCTTGCAAGTATCTGCTCAACGTTTCTAGTGCCCGCAAGAACTCCTCAGGTGCTCTCGGGAGTGAACGAGAATCTGGCAATTGCGTGGAAAGCTCAGGTCGACTCCCATATTTGCACTGGTGTCTCAATAAATGAGATGCCATCGTCGTATCACATGGCGCCACGCTGAACTGTTGTCCAGTAGGCTCGGCGACTCGCACCGTCCTAATCACACGAGAATTTTGCCCATCTTCGGACGGCAAAACGAGCATTGGTGGGCCCACGAACGTAGGTGCAATTTTACCGTTGAAGCTCTCGCCCGTCGTATACAATTGCGGCGCCCGATCAGTTTCTTCGCGCGAGTCCGAGAAATTGCCATCCGTTAAGAACGGCGATATCGTAGGTGCGTGCTCCAATGGGAAGTACTGGCAGTGTGTAGGAGCAGCACCAGAGTCCCACCCAGAGGAGTGCAATAATGGAGAGTGGGGGTCCGACAAGAGGGTACCATCGTCCATATTAGTAATCCCGTGCTGGTGTTCTTGTGCAGATCCGCTTGCAAAGCCAGCATCACTTGTCCAAATCTTGTCATGAACATTGTCTTGACGTGGAGTGCCCTGCGAGTCGATCTTGCTTTCTCGTATCGTGGCTTGTGGTGGGACCGAAGAGAGAGCAAAGGCCGTATTCGATGATAGACCAGCAAGCGGCAAGCTTTCAGCACCATCGACAGCACTTGAGCTTCTGGGCGGTCTAGCACCTCCGAGATCATTCTGCGACCTGAATCTTTCAACCCAGCCCAAGGTCAGGTCCTGATTTGGGACGTTTGTTCCCAGTGCGAATGCTTGAGCTTTCTCGAGAATTATGGCATGCGTCAGGGACAGGTCGTTGTGTTCCTGGATAACCTTAGCGCGCCATTCGAGAGCTGAGACAGTATCTCTGACCATAGTCTTTGCCCAATCTAACAATACACGCTCCAGGTCTGTCGTTCGCCTCCGCTCTAAATTGACGAGGGAACAATCCAAATCATCCTGACCGAGGTACCTTTCTTTCTGCTTCAGAATCTTTGAAACGGTGCTGTACGTATTTCAGTTACATCTCGTATGCACCTCTGCCACCATTCCCCAACACAAACCTTCTTTCAACGCCGAAAAATCACTGAAGATGGATCGTCAGCAGAGCAAGATGTTTCTTTCGGAATGGCACACCTCCAATTTCTCTCTGCTTGCTCTTTGGATGCTCTTCCGCATACCGGCATATCCTTCTTCGGTCAGACTCCATCAACATTCCATGGAGAGTCAAGGTCGGGCGTTTCGGCACTACAAGGATTGAACGTGGAAGCGTGGGCGGCAAGGTTAAATGGCTGCTTCTGACATGCTCTAGAACCGTTGATTGAGCTGTCACCTGCGGCTGGTACTTCAGCATTGATGGCCATCGTGGTATGGCCCAAGGTAGGAGTTGCTGCGGCCAAGATTGTCTCGGGACACTGTCAATGGTCGCTCTGGACTCCATTAAGCACCGCCGATGCCGGGCACTCGCTTCTGTCGTTCCTCGCACAGGCACTGTCGAGCCAGAAAGCGTTGTTGTACGTTGTCAAGATCGGAGCGGCGATCGCGATTGAGTCTGATGTTCGTGATCAGCATTAACCTCGACACATAGGGTGGGGTAGGGCAAGATTCATGACTGACACTCCTTTCGAAAGCCTGCAGCTTCTAAATGAAGAGGTATTGCACTGACGGACAACGAATCGCTAAACCGGAGACAGTGGTAACCCTTCAATTTTACGAGGTAGTTCGGACAGTAGGGAATGCAGCTTCGAGCGTGCTACAAGCTCGGGATATTCTTCCTGGATATATATACAGCAACTGTTCTCCGTGGTGAAGCTCTAGCCGTTATAGGTTTGGTGCTTAGAACATCGCCAGAAATCAAAACGCCAAGCCACTTTGGGCTAGGCGTCAAAACGGAACACTCTTCGACGAGCCGATACGGTAGGAAGAATCATGCTGGTATATACCCTACTAGTCCCCAAACTACGACGCCTTATAATGTTTATGTCGCTTCCGCATGGCTAAGCACTCATGATGTGCATACGTCGTGCCGCATTTCACCTGAAGACCTACCCACAACGACAGCGCTTATGGCTGCAGATTATGATCTGGAGAGAAACTCTACCATAGAACGTTTCTCGCAGTACGTCGATATTTTGGTCACCTTTCGGGTGCGTGGTCTTCCTAAGCAAAGTCCTAGTAACAAAGCTATTAAGAGAGGTTGGGGCAACTGTTCAAACTTTCTCGCGTCTTCTGAGTTGAAGGAGACCCAGGAAGGATATGAAGAAGGTAGGGAGACATTGAAGAGCATGTTCAAGTACGAAAAGCCAGGAGAGAAGTCTAAGTACGAAGAGTAGTGGTAGTAGAGGGGACAATCACCCAAGTTCCGAGTCGAGTAGTTCGTGAGCCTTTCAAAGCACGGTACGTAGATCAAGGCGAATTGTTTGCTTGTCTACTTTGTAAGATTACGGCTGTGCTAGAACTATCTAAATTGAACAACACTTTGCAGTCGTCCCATCGCAGGTCACAGAATAAAGCATAATCGTCGCTTCCCCTACAGCAGCGCATCCTGTGGACCTATTTCTGGATAAAATTAGCAGGACTATCGTCAATTCTGAGGTGGATGAGTCTCGTAGCATTTGCTTCTCTTAGATCCACACCCTTTCTCGAATTTTCGTGCACCTTTCATAGAGGTCTTAGAAGTATCTGCGACTGAAGTGCGAACATCGGAGGAGGTGAGACGGGCAAGAGTAAACTCTCGAGCATTGGACACTCCAATGACAGTGGTACGCTTGGCGTTTTCATCGACCAAGGTGTGAATCTGTCCTAAGTTCAGCCCGTCAAGGCGTTGGCATAGGTCATGCACAAGACGAATCGTAGGTGGGTCCAGATATTCGTTTCTCTCGGTTCCGATTCGTATGTCTCTGACCAATTCAATAACGCACTCGCACAGCGTATCTCGCTGGATGGACATGTACGATGGTGACTTGGCCTGGGAACACTCCTCTCCCCGGACTTTGTTGTCTCGCTGGCTCGGGCTTTGCCAACTTGCAGCCGTCCTCTTCGTTAAGCCTGCATATGCATTCGGATCAGGAGACCTATGCCTCTTGCTGCCTTCATTCGGGTTGTTGATAAGCGTGCTCAGCAGTGAGTCTCCCTCTGCAGAAGCCGCACGGTTGGCTCGAGACTCAGTCCCTGAAGCGAGCCGATTCAGAGTTTCTCGGTCGGAGGTCTGGTGTCCCGACCTGAGACTCGCTGACAACTAGGGGACAGCAGCTTTCGTATACAATCGAAGGTTCTGTCCGCGTTGATGTATGGGCCAATAGCAATGCCCTTCCCCAACAAGACCTTGCCGCAAGACGCCAACGGGGATCCATGACAATCATTTCCGATGAGAGGTCGATCAGCTCTTCGGATTCCCAATCATTCAGGTGCTCCACGATCCTCTCGCACCAAGACAGCGCCGAGCCTGAGATTTGTTGTGGAAGTCCGTATACGTACTGGTAAATGACCGTACCGAAAGACCAGATGTCTACGGCCTGCGTATATCGGGTTCTTGACGCTGAGCCATGGAATTGCGCAATCTCCGGGGCCAGGTACTCTGAGAGCAAACTTGCACGTGCCCAGCCTGAGCGGGCATGTCCGTAACACTCCAGTTATGATGGGGCCAATCATCTGGCGGGCACGTGACATCGCTGGCTGGGCGAAGCGGCGAAGGCACGAACCCGAGGCCGACGACACGTATACGTCGAACCAGGTCTTGACCGGCTCCCTCCTAACACGATCAATCCCAGCTTGCTAGCGGCAAGCCATCCGGGCAGCTCGTGGCCCGGGGACCAGGGGATAGACCACTCACGTAATGTTAGTGGTGGAAGAGATTTCCCGTACGGATGATCGTTGACCTCTGAAAAAGGCTCGCTATATCGCAGTACAAGACGACGAGTGAACAAAGCAAAATACCAGGCTTGCTGCAACAGATAGGCTGCGGCAGCCAAGTTCGCTGCACTGCCAAACGGAAGAACGTCCTCGGCGAACCTTGCACACCGGCTAAGTAACGCTCCATCAATGAATCCACATCCGTCAACGCAATCATATCTGTCGGCAATTGTAGCAAGCCGGACAGTATTTTCGGCCGACGTAGTCGACGCTAGATTCTGTAGTATTTTGGCTTCAGCATGGCGGAAGTGAAGTAAATTGCAGAGAAGGACCAAGGATTCGTCGTCGTCGTCTTCTATAGGAACTCTTGCAGGATTGTCGACAGTCTTTGACAACTTCCCTTCTGCGAAGCTTCCGTTCAGCATTGCCGCAAAACCCGGAGACGCGCAGGAGAGCAGCGTGGATGACACCTTGATTGTGATCTTCGAGGCCAGCACAAAGATGGTGTCTCCGTCTTTCGCAGCCTCGAAATGGCGCTCTTCGTGCGGCTCGTCGCAGATTGCAGCTCGGTTAGTCATTGTATAACGGATTTTGAAGCGGGAAAATTGGTGGACAGTTGTTGGATGTGACCGAGCTTTTCTCCGTATTAGTGCTGAGAATCGAAAATGTCTCAAGCTGCGTGCAGGCGTATAGCCAGAATTGGACGACTATGACCCCCCGCTTCCGCGTTGTAATCATCCACGTACGTCCGAGTAGGAATGAAATTGTGGCATGAACACCTTAGTACCAGCGACACAACAAGGTCTCGCACGTAGCAAGCTAAAACCGGAGGGAGATTCGACTATCGTTCAGCGCGAGCGGATCCACGTTCAGAAGTCGATCCAGCCTCAGACGTAAAAATACCTCAGAGGGCTCCAAATGGATCACGGTGCGTAGGATCGCCTGCCCGAGAAGCTCTGCCTTTAGAACTAAGCATCTTGTCGCTAATGGAAGTGTAATTATGCTTTGTGTACGGCTAAACCCATAGCTAGTCGAAGCTCAAGCGCTTCAAGCGGATGAGCTTACGGCCTAGAAGGGTTTCAAGCTGGACTTCCACAGTCACAAACACTGTTGCGAACCAGACTTCGCTTGCCTACGGTAACGATGCATCAGCACATGGTGAAGTGTCTCAGCTGGGCCCCTCCAGATAAAGATCAACCTGCCGAGGACTGGAGGAACGAGTCACTACGGCTTTAGCCACCACCGAAGGGACTTGGCTTCTGCAGACGAGTAACAGAGTCCTTCCAAGACACGTCCCGTCTCCAGCGATCGTGAGGAACAACCAAACAATCCCACCATTATCTCTAGCTCGTTCCGTGTCAGGAGGGCAAAGGACATAGACCCCTTGCAATTGACCACCAGGCAACCTTTGCCAGCTTCTGTACGTGTCTATCGTACGAGGAAGTGATCAGATCCTCTCTGCAAGAAGACATCATTACGAACACCCATCACCCTTGGACCGCCGGTGTCAGCGGAAGCCTTCATGTCGCTACGAATTATGCACGTCAATCGTGATGCGTCTTCGCTTGATTATTCGAGCCAGCAGAATCTCGATAGGCACGTACAGAAGCTTGCGAAAGCCGCCTAAATCGAAAGCGACCTAGACGTAATTCGCAAGGGGCGCTTTGCTGCAGGATCAGATCATGTTCTTGCTCCGGGTAAACAACGAGGCTAAAGTGTGACTCGCAACCCCCTTAACTGTCCTTAGGAAAGGCGAAAGTCATGAGCTTTGAGGATCTGGAAGAAGCATGAGCAAGTCGGCCGCAGAAAGAAGCTGCAAAAGTGAATGGGAAGAAGGCAGCATTCGGACGGAAATGCAGGATCGCAACGGCGCAAGATGAGCTACATCTTGGGTTGGCGCGAACCAAAGGCCCGTCAGGACGCGGCAAGAGCTGCTATCCAGATAGGTGAGGCAATAGTTCAAGAAAGGTTTGAACGTGGCACAACCGTGAGAGACCATCTGCAGCCCGGATGTGGTAGGTGAGACTGCGGGAGATCACCCGCAGCCGTGCCCGGAAGCGGGTACCTCCAGATGGGGCTAGTCAGTTGCCGCATGCGGTCGACTCCAAAGGGCCCTCGCAGCGCCGCCTAGAAGATCGCCTCGTCCCATGCCGGCCGTCCACTTTGCTTCTCTTTCTCTCCTCCGCACCCACATCGCTCCCTCGTCGCCTCGCGCGCCAGCTCGGCCGTCCGGGTGCCACAGCTGTGCGCCACGCTTGGACTAACGCTGCGCCGGTGGTCCAACCGATCGCCGGCAGCACCCACCTCTGGACCACGGCGGGCTTCATCCTGCGCCCGTTCACGGCGCCAGCCTCCCTGGCAGCCTGTTCACGACCCGGCGTGATCGAGAAAACGAGATGGCGATGACGCTGGGACCAGCTAGCCGCCCACTTGCCAGCGCCGTCGCGCCGCTGGCCGTCTCAGTGCAGGACAGCCTTTGCTTGGGCTTTGAATGTCTACATCGTGGTCCCAGACCGCATCGAACAGCACGCACGGACGATCTACGTATGGGTGCCGTCTTTTCGAAAGGTTACAAAAATCTCCAGTCGCCAGTATTGCCTGGCTTGGCTTTCACATGATACGAAACTTCTTGCACGCACCGGATGCCACGTCACGCACATATTGTCACGGCCGTCCACAGTGGGAAGAAGCAATGAGAGCATACCTTATTAGACGAGAGATCGCACCAACATACATGCGCGATGGCAGATCGTCTTAAGATCTGCGAGGAATTAGGCCACGTTAAACACCCAACGTGCGGAGTGAGGAAGCGTCCAGGGTCATCGCATCAGAGTGCCTCCATTCACTACACCCATTTAGCGTACACTATGGCGAAACGAAGCCGAGCAATACAGTGACAACTTACGCCCTCCTCTACTTCCCCAGCACATCATTCAAGCCCTTCACATCCCAATAGAACGGCCTGATCTCCGTGATCGCCCCTTGCGCTCTATCAACCTTGACAACCTGCGCAAAGGGCTTCAACCACTCCTCGGCCGTCCTCCTCACCCTCAGCTTCAGCTCGCTCAGAACGACGACTTCGTCACCACCTCCCTCCAGCACCCTCGGGTTCTGCACGTCAACGACATCGAAGCGTTCGGCCATCTCTTGGCTCCAATTCAGAAAGCCTTCGTGGCCGGAGTAAGTGCCGCCGTAAGGTAAGTCCGGTGATTGGTGAAGCGTCATTGTGGGTGAGAGGGTGGCTGCCATACCAGTGAAGTCTCGCTTGTCAGGCGGAGCCGACATGTAGATGCGTTCGGTCGCGTAGAAGCGGTTCAGTATCTCTACCGCTGTCGGGGGAGTCTTCTCGGACATCGTTGGCTTCTGTGGCACGGGCGCTCCAGGATATTGGGACTGCGGGTTGTCGTAAAAGTGGTTTTGCTTGTCCCGCAGTATGTCGGAATCTATTACAGTCTGTAGAACTGGCTTCTCGCCACCTTGACAGCACGGCGGTGAGTAGCTACGGTTTATATGATATCTGCTTTTGCTAACGGTCTGTCCGTTGCTCGCTACTCGTCATTCGGCGCTGTGCGGGTAAGAGAATGCAACCATTTGTCAGCTACGTTGAAGGCGGAACAGTCCGCATATTCCCAGGTGCCCACGTTAGAAGCTTTCCAAGCACGGGGCACATCCAGCCACAGGGCACACCCCCACACCTGTAAACAACACCACTTCAACACGCGATTTCTCCACAACCATGGCACCTATTGATGAAGCGATCGCGTTCCTAAGAAGCTCTGACAAGCCGAATATCTCAGAAGCAGCTGGGAGGTTCAAGGTTGAGAGATCGGTCCTTAGCAAGCACTTCCATGGAGAGAGAGGCTCCAAAGCCAAGGCCAACGAGATGAGACAACTATTGACCAACAAGCAAGAATCGGAGCTTGTCAATTATATACAGAGGCTCTGTGACTGGTGTCTACCACCTACACCAAAAATGGTGACTACCTGGGCTATGGAACTGTGCGGCCAACAGCCTAACAAGAACTAGTCAGCAGGCTTCAAAGCCAGACATCAGGATGTCTTGGATTGCAGATATCTCAACACTATTGACCTTGCAAGGCACAAGGCTGACTCTGACGCTTCATATAGCCAGTACTTTACCATTCTGAGGCAGAAGATGGACCAGTACAGTATACAGCCTCAGAACTGCTACAATATGGATGAGAAAGGCTTCCTAGTGGGCCACCTCCAGAAGGTCAAAAGGATCTTCCCCAAGGCTCGCATGCAGCAGCAGAGGCTCATGGGCACTGGTCAGGATGGTTCTAGAGAGTGGATAACACTTATTGCAACAATCTGTGCAGATGGAAGCTCACTGCCACCAGCTCTAATCTACAAGGCAGTCAGTGGTGACCTACAAGACTCATGGCTTCAAGATCAGAGCAAGTATGCTCTGCTGCTCCCCTGCTCTTCTCGACGGAGCGGGACAGAGCAGAGGACAGCCTCTACGAGACACGAATCTCATATGTATATAGCGAGCAGCTTTATCTCTTATGTAGTTCGTGTTCAACTCATGTTGCAATCCAACTGAAAGGTCTTCGCATACCTAGGAACGCTTCCAGCCGAGCAGTTCATCAACAAGAGAAGTATACCCCACACTGACCGTGCCTTTGACACTCACCTCCAAGTCCACCGAGCTCTACCACCGTGACACGGTTTCACCGGGTCGCAACATAAAGACGAGTTCTTTTTAAGCAGATAGAATAATTATATAGTAGACTACCATTCCTGTATACGCCTCCTTAGAGTTAGAAGTATTAGACTATAGTAACTAACTAAGAGCCTACATATTCAGGCTAACTAGCGACTATTCCCTACGCTTCTTGCTACATTACTCTGTCAAGTGCTTCACAATATATGATCATACACAATTGTTACAGACATGTATCAGACAGCCAATTCTGGCTGCAACTGCAAGTAGCACATTCAATCAACCGGATACAGATACAGCCAACTGGCAAGCCTATCACTGTCGCGTTTCCTTGCGCTGCTTCGCGTGGTCGTCATCTTCAGCCGGACGTGGTAACAGCGGTCTCACTCGTCGCGCTTCACAAGCATGACCGGCCCAATATATACATACCTAACATGGGAGACGTAATACGCAAGAGCAATCAGCCGAATTCTTAAGAACATAACGGAACGGGAGGAACCAGGCAGCTGGACTCTGCCATTGAGTACTGTGTATGCCAGAGCCGCGACCGGACCTGCGGAGCCGAGCTATACATCCTCCGCACCATACCTCAATAATCTTGGGTAATCTTAGGGATGCGATACGGGCGAACTGAAGAGTAGCAGAACGTCAAAGTGGCAATCGGTTACTTACTCAATCTTGGCAACTTCTAGCGATAGAGGCATTCCCGCACAGATAGGCATGTTTTCAGAGAACCTTCACGCATACTCGAAAAGATACTGGCCCAGAACGACACTGGTGTGTCGAGCAATCAATCACGTTGTCGCATCCCCTCACGTTTGTTTTGCATATTTTTTGCCGAGGACTAGCTCAACGACGACGGTGGCAGGCTCTGAGGCCGCACGTCGCGCGCTCTTGCAACTTTGACGTACACCGCAATGAAGAGATACGGAAACAGATGACGGACGACCGCTTGCGTTTGACGTGACTGACGGCTATGCCGACTTTAATGAAAGCGGCGCACCCCTGCGCCTTTCGCTTATTACAAAGCGGCCACGTCACACCGGCTTGAAGGCGCTGACTAGAGGCGAGGCATGCTGTGAGCGGTATTAGAAGTGATGGTATTGCAGGTCTCGGTGTACAGTATGATCTCCGCGCGGGGTGGCGCCGGTCACCATAGCGCGATGTCAGCGTAGAGCACGCAGATACAGGCGGAGAGACGCAATCTCGCCCGTGACTGGTTCAATCTTTGCATCGACTTCCTCCGTAGTAAACTAATAAGGCCCGCCTCCTTCCTCCATGTAAACAAGGCTGATATTGCTGGGAGATGTGTATCGCGTGAGTGTAGATGTAGCCGATATTGGACTGTACGGCTAAAGGTGCATGTGTAGCGAAAGTAGTGCGTATGTTATCAGCTCGTACGCCACAACGTTACAGTATTACTATTCCCTACCCGCACGGCGATTGCGGTACGAGCGGTGGTGGAGCTGTTCCGAGCAGTCAAGCGCGAGAAGGAGCTGCACCGAGAGATTCTTGCCTTTTCTATTTCGCACGATCATCGGAGTGTCCGCGTCTACGGGTATTACGCTGAGATTGAGGAGTCGGGAACGAAGTACTTCCGCCATCCTATCCACGAGTTCAGTTTCATTGCATTGGACGGCAAAGAGAAATGGACGGCATACAGATTCACGAAGAATGTCTACGATAACTGGATGCCTAAGCATTTCGAAAGGATTTGCTCCGCTATCGACCAGATCCCCGCCGACATCAGCTTCTCTGTTTCGCACTCGGAACTCAATTACACCGAGCAATCATCTGGCTTGTCGCAAGACCTCAGCACATATAGCATTGCTCAATCCAGTGCCGGCTCCGCGTCTGCAGACGTTCACGGAGACGCACAATCGAGCGTCGATCAGGAGCCTAACGTAACTCCGACCACCTCAGTGACTGGCAGAGAATTCAAAAAGCCAAGGAAGGAAACTGCACGACGAGGGAGGAAATAGTCGGCGGCGGTGGAAAACGTGAACGTGGTCGGGCACGTGTTGATGGTGTAAGTCTCGGAAAAAGTAGATGCCTACGTTGCTGGTACCATCGCTTTCTCCACATGTCGTCAACTACCACATTTTGGCCACAGGACCCCCCACTGTGCTGGCACGATCCCGCCCTGTTGCATCTTGCCACCGCAAGACTGTGTAGATGTTCCTTCCGGACATTGTGCGTCTACGTGCTGCTGGCTTTGTATTTCTTGCATTAGATCAGTCTCAGCTGCTCTCCTCCTAGACCTTACGCCAGAGTCATTGATTTTCATGGCTTTCTTAGACTGCCTTGCCTCTTGCTCGGCTTCTTTAGCAGATCGATTCGTGCGTGCTTTTTGAAGATCTTCGTAACTCATCACTCTAGCCTTCCCTATGATTGTTGTTTTGGTCGACCTCCGGACTTTCGCCTCATTATTGATAGTGGTAAGAAATCGATTCTGCTCTTGCAGCAGGGTTCGCTCGGCGAACGATAATTGCGTGGCATTGGTCAGCTTCTCGAGGCGTCTCTGAAGTCGTTGCTGGCTTGCCGCATCAAGCGCATGCGCAATCTTTTCTGATTAGATCGTGAAGGGCACTGACGGTACCGCATACTGCCGTAACTCCAACATCGGCAGAGACAGCAGCTTCGCGCGCACCCGCAATCCACTTCGAACGAGCAATCCAGTAGGAAGCCAAAAGAGCTCTTACTGGCTGCAGCTCCCGTACCGCTATATCGTACCGATCATGACGGCGATGGCGATCCTACACTGAATGATCGGCCGGAGCCTCTTCCTCGAATAAACCAACATGTACAATCAGTGGGGCGCGAGATATGATGGGACGATTGCGGTAGGTTATTCGTTGTTGGCGTTCAGCTTCGCTCTGGTCGTTGGAGGCATGCTTATCGTGGGTATCGTGGCGATGTCATGTCGCACGCTGGAGTCTGGCATGCCGCTCGCGGCGTGGTGCTCGCTGGCTATCAGCGCGGCGTGCCATCCGAATGCGGGAGACGAGGATGCGGCGTCAAATTCAATCATGTATGGGGTTGAGACTGCTGGTCAACTTGACGAGAAAGGGTGTAGGCATGCAGCGTTCTCAAGTCGGGGAATAGAGCACTTGGCGGACGGGGTGACGTATACTTAGTGCGCGTGGGCAACGGTGAGCTTGTGCCGCTACTTCTCGGCAAGGTAAAGACTAACACGCATCTGTTGACCACCGAGATTGGGCAGCGCAGTGCGGTAGAACTGTGAAAACTTCGTACCACCTCCCTCACTTTGAGCCTCACAACAGATCGTCTGGTCCGCCGACCCAAAGCCATCCTGTTCACGCCACTCTGTTGACCTGAAGACACACGAGCCAGTTCATTCTTGGGGGTTGGAGGCCGACTGTGCTGTTAGAACTGCAATGCCGTCTTTCACCAACTTCTTCGCCTTCTGCAGTTCGACATCGAGATCCTCCCCCTCCATGCTGGCCTCCAGAAGCCACCAAGGCGCGATATTCGTCGTCACTTCGGCCAGGAGCTTCACCTCGTCCCAGGATCGCTTGTTAAGCCCGTAAGAAGGGGTGTCGACATGCAACATCTTCAGCTCTGCGTACAGCGCCTCGAGCGTGAATGTAGGCCAGTCGTCAAAGTTATGCACCTCTAAATTTGTGAACTCTTCCACTTCTGGGAAGAAGCCGGCGAAGTCGAAGTCCAGGACACCAGTCACTTGGCCCGTATGGGAGACGAGGATGTTGCGAGGAGAGAGATCGTTATGCGTGAATACGGACGGTTTATCTTTGGCGCGGCCGAGATATGTGTTGGGTAGAGAGTATTTCACGAAATCTCCGACGAGAACGAGCAGCTCCTCGCGATTCGCGGCGAGTTTCTCATTGGCCTCTAGCTTTGCTAGCTGGTCAAGTATTCGATAGCGGGAGTATGATAAGGGCGTGCAGAGGGTCTCCAATGGCTCGTGAGCGCACTCGAAGACGCCCGCGATGTTGTGCCGTGGCAAGGCGGGAAAGGACTCGATCATCCCCATCAAGTCCCGCTCGCAAAAGCTCTGGGAGCGGATATTTCCAATACGATTGACGTGAGGAAATTGTCGCCGCCATTGAGCCACGTAACGAGCAAGATGCTTCACGATGTGAGGGTCTTGGATATCGCCGGCTTTAAGCCGCTCACCAGCGCAGCGGGTCATGAGAATCCAGGAATGCGTTCCGCTCCCATCTGCGGTTGAGTGGGCGTACGTTCGTAAAGCTTGAGGTATACCGTCGGATGCTCGACGATCAACAACGTGGACCATCACACCATCTCGGGAGTATGCAATGACTCTCGGTGCCGGCACCTCGGAGCAATATCTCTCTAGCAACAGCAGGCAGGAGACTTCGTTCTCCACCTTCGCGGTACCCCAGAATCGACCAGAGACTTTCAGAACATGATCGGCGGTCAGCGGGCCTGGGTGAAGAGAGAATGAGCTGTCCGTGCTTCTCCCGTCCTCGTAGTCTAGGAAGTAAATGCGGTTGTTGAAGGCCATGTTGGGCTCTAGCGCATGGATGTTCCGCAAGACTCGCTGGGAGCAGGTCTTGCCCGTCACCACGGCAATATCCGGGCTTATGTATTGCGGCTGTAACGTTTGGCTGCGAGGCGCAGGCAGCCCAGATACAGTAGGTCTTGTGCAACGGCGACAGATCGCCTAGCTGAGAAAGACCCAGGAATATACGACTCGCATACTCCTGACCTGTGCGGTACTTTCCATCGAGGGAACCATTGTTGGAGAGCTGGCTTATCTCAGTTGGCCCAAGTACTCTTCGTGGGTCATGGGAGTTGTCCTTTGCTGCGTCGCGGGAAGCGGCATTGCCTCCATCACACTACGTGCCCTGGCACCACGGTCTGACGTGCGCAAACCTTATTGTTGCTTGCAATCGTGGCAGTCGCTAATCGTTCCCTAGCGACTGGACTGGCTGGCTCTTTGGGTCCCGCCGGCGCTTTCATCCGTGACGGAGGGGTGTCTTCTAATGATGCAGATTCATGTGGTATGGAAGAGCGACCGCACCTTCACCAAGAACGGGTATGCGGTTACAGCATTGGCAAGCCGCCAATTGTAGGTTCTCCATCGATCGTGCATCGTCCATAGGTGAACCTGGCTAATCTTGCGCAGCAGCTTGCTACCTTACTGGATGTGGGTGATCCTTTCGGATCGACCAACGACTACACTGGTATTGCAGCATTTCCAGATTTTGGTTGGGATTCATGATCCCCGCGATTGGCCTGGACCGATGTGGAAAAGAATGCAGCGTCAGAGGGCCACGGCGTCGGAAGGAAACCATTGCGAGCGAGTCGGACAGAGTCTCCCGATTACGTACGTGGAAGAGGGTGAGTCGACGCGCAACCTGGTCCCCTCACTGTTACATGAGGCGTAAAGCCACCATGCACATCAGTCTGAACGCGGCGATTTTGGCATTGATCACCGGCGTTCAGAGCCAGTGCGAACGAGCTCCAGAATCTTTGAGTAGCAGCCAGCTACCTTGCTGGTTGTTGGTGGCTCTTTCCGATCGAACAATAGCCACACTTGTTTTGCAGCATATCCAAGTTTTCGTGCCGACCTATGATGTACGTGATTGGCTTCGACCGATGTGGAAGAGGAGCAATCTTCGAAAGGCTGGTGCGCTGGCAGACAATGGCCACGAGCGAGCACGACAAAGCTTTCTTTCTATGTTCGCGGAAGGCGAGTCGACGCACATCCTTGTCTCCTCACAACCTCGCAGGCTGTCAGGTGAGCCTGCGTAGAGTTGCGTTCAGCAATCTGAGTTGCCGTTGGACATCGACATTGAAGCGGGTAGCAGCAACTCGACAGGGCATCCCGAACTTGCCGCACCTCGCCGACTGCTTGTCGGCTATGCTGAGAGCCTCATCTCGAGAGAGTGTGCCCCACGGCACGATCACTTCGATTCTCGCTACGAGCCTGCTAACGCAAGCCGATCCACCGAGCTCGCATAGTGAGTGAGACTCTCGAATGCAACTGATCTAAGATGCTAACGCGCAGGCCAGGTTTCGCACCCCACGGCATATTCCGTGCCCTCTTTCAACCTCTTCTGTCAGCGACATTCGAGCAACAGTATATACCAGGTATACGCTCCACACTGACAGAAGCGCGCCGAGTCTTACGCGATCAGATGGTCGGCATGGTATTCCGTGAGTTCGTGCGCGGTTGGATGAGGATGCAGAAAGAGCGTCTCCCCGCGGCTGTCTTCCATCAACAGAGGCTGCAAGACACACTGACTAGTACTTATTGGGCTAAGGTTCGCAGCAACCTCTTCTGTTCGATTTGTGCCCTTCGGCGGCCGGAACATGTAATGAAGTGTCGGCACGCGATATGCGACCACTGCGCAAAGACTTACGGGGACCCGCGGGTAACCGGGGAGTACACGTAAATCTTCCGCAAATGCCTTGCTTGTGGTGCGGGAACAGATCTTTTGATCCGGTTGAAGCCTCCCACTGCGGGTATCAGAATACTGAGCGTCGATGGTGGTGGTGTCCGTGGCATTATCCCACTGGAATTTTCGCATTTGCTACAAAGGTCGCTGGGCAGCTCCTGCCGTGTACAAGATCTGTTCGACCTTGCTCTAGGCACTAGCGCAAGTATGCACCAGATGCTAGAGATCAAAACAGACAGCACTAACGCGCTTGAAGGAGGACTGGTGGTCCTCGGTCTTTTTGCCAAACATTGGGATATCCAACATGCGGTCGCAACCTTTCCGACGCTTGCAAGTCGATTCTTCGCCAATTTTCTCAGCAACAAGTTCCCGGCTCTTGGCAGACTGAACTCATACGTACGATGCATGCTACAAGACAGCTGCTACAAGACAGAGTCGCTGGATGCGACCGTGGAGCAGAGTTTTGGAGAGCAAACCAGGATCTTCGACTACCCCGAGTCAGGTGTCTCGCAGTGTAAGATCGCTGTCACGACGGATAACCACGTCTACTGCGAATACCTATAGCCTCTGATCACACGCTATTGCTAATAGGTCTCTGCACTCTTCATGTTGCGAGGACAGCGACAATTTGGTCAGATACTAAACTTTGGGTTTAATATAGTTACCTAAGTTAGTACAGAATTCATATCGTTTCAACAAAGAGTGCATGCCAGCTTTAGACTGTGTAAAACAAAGCAGCGAAGAGCCTCAGCGAGCGCAGGCTCAGTCCAATCTCAAAAGGGATGGAATACATAGAGAGAAGGTAAAAGCAGCGTACAAGTAGCTACCAGGAGATGCACGAGCTATAGAAACCACTCCAGCAAAACAGAGAGTGTGGAGGTCCTGTTTTTGACAGAGTATTAATAACACGGTATACGAGAGGCAACGACAGCTTATAAGGGATTGGAGGTACAGCTCGAGCACCCGTTTCACATTTCGTGGTACTATCACCTCGATCGTAAACAACGATCGCAAACAACAATCGCCGGATTGCCAGTCCTCCGAAGCCTAGTTCATGTGCATGATTTGTGATTGATCTAAAATATATTTCCACCACCCGTCTTCGTCTAACGGCAAGTCCTCTTCTTCCTCAATCCTCTCCAAGCGGAAAGGATATGGCTTCGGAGCAGAAACCGCTTTTGTGTCTTCAAGACATTGAAACTGAGGACAGAGTTAGCACGGCCTCGGATCCCGAGATCATTTTCTTGCCTGTTGGATTGCCGCTGAGACTGGATAGTCGAACGACAGCCGATAGACAAAGAATCTGACGTTCTGTGCTTCAATCCAGTCACAGATTCGGTCGTGCCAGTAGGTGTCTGACTCAAGACAGTTGAGCTCATTCATTGTACAGAGCTGCGTCGTTCTGTAATGTATGCAGAACGCGTGGCGTTGCGAATGGCAACGTAGATTGAGGATCAAGCTGACCGCTTCTGGGAACACAGCTCGAAGCGAAGTAGTCTTTCAGCGCATCAACCGTTCCATTGCCTTCAACAAGCTTGACAGCGCAGCCAACATAGCCATCCGGCCGCACAATGACCACGCCACCCTCGTCTTCGGAGAGCCCCATCTTGGCATGCGCCGCAGCCTTCGCGTTTGGTACGCGTTGGTCCCAGATATCATCCGCGTACACGTGATCAAAGTATCGGGCAAGCAGCTCGGGCGGCAAGCTCCGGACTTCAATGTCAGGACGGCGCGCGTTGAAGATGGTGTTGATGGTGAAGAACAGGCTGTGCGGGTTGTGTCGCTCGTGGTAATCGATCTGACTGACATCCGATCGTGTGTAGCTCGAGAAGAACGAGCCCTTCTTGTTCAGATTTGCTGCGAAGTCGTCCACTGCTTGTTTCGTCACCGAAGGCCTGCCCGCGAACAGGTATATCCGGTACGAGCCGTTCAATGGGATTTCCTGCTCGAGATGCACCGCGTTCGCATCAGCAACCCGCGTTACGGTAGCAGGCGACAATATACGACCGGTTCGCTGTGTGGTAGAGCCAGCTTTCTCGGACAGGAAAAGCGGGCTCTTCGCCGGATGAGTTTCGGACCAGTTGAAGATGTTTTCGTTATACGCAACGCCGTAGCCGGAAGTGAACTCGCAAGAAGCCTTGAACATCTTGATGAACTCGTTTTCATCACCTTTCTCTTCACCAGTGGGATGCTTGCTGGCGGGTCCTACCTCTCCGGCTGATGGCTGCCGCTGTGAGAACAGCTTGGCGTATTGCGCGTCGAAGTTCAACAGGTTCTCGGCAATGAGTTTTCGCTCGCTCTCATACGATTTCAAATGGAGCGATCAGCGAAGCCGGACTCGACGTGGTGAATCTTCCAGGCCAGATTTTGGGCATCGAGGAAGGCGGTGTTCATGCCCTGCCCGGCCTTCGGTGAGTGTGTGTGGCAACAATCACCACCCATGAAGACTCGCTCGTCCAGAGTGTACCTGTCGGTGATGCCTTGGCCAATTGGGTAGACCGAGTACCACTCGACGCGATCCCATTCGATCCAGTAAGGAGCTAGGGACTTCTTCGCTGTCGCCTGCACTTGGTCGGTTGTGGCCGTCTTCCGCGGATCCCAATCTGCATCTGTGGAGCTCGCAACCTGGATGTACAAGTTCACCTCGCGCGGGATCACCATGCTCGAGCCAGCATCCGAGTGGATCGTGCGCCCAAGCCTCACGAATGTGACGCGCTGGAGGACTTCGAGTGCCACGCTTCAGGGTGTGCCGCCTGTTCCCAGCTGACAAGTCCTTCACCAGCGACCTTGATATCCTGCGCCGAAGGGAGCCATAAAGCAAGGGCGCTCCGGCGTTCACTCTACACTGAGCATGGCAGGGTCTACGAAGTCCCAAAGGATGGGCATCAAACATAAAGTTGTGGTGGAGACGCATCCTGTATTCTGGATGGCACGGGGCCTGCTTCGGGCCGCAGAATACGCCCACAGACGGCGTCGGGGAGGTGACCCTCACATTCAAGTCCCGGCACAAGCTTGCCTTTCGAACATACCACTGCATAGCTGCCAGTGTTTTGGCTGCCGTCCATATCTGGCGTTCCAACAGTATACAGACCCAGCTCTTGCATGGTATCAAGCAGGTCACTGCGATCCGACTACATTAGCGATAGGCAAGAATCGACAGACCCCTCGGAGAAGTGCCGATGGTGCCGATGGTGGGACTTCGTACGTCCGGGTTAAGGGTTTATCCGAGCCTGAGCAAGTCTTTCATCCACAAAGCCGAGGCCTTTCACCAAATCTTTTAGACGCATGCTAGCCACCTTTCTGCCTTCTACTACTTGTTCCACTTCCGCGTTTTTGCTGTACTCCTCCTTCCGCCGTTGCTTGCTCAGCCCTGTCCACTCCATAGGGTCCCGCCGTTTTCATAACCATGCCTCATCCCCGTCCATACTTTCGCGCAACATCTCAATGCTGGCCTCGAGATGCTCAAGCTGCTCCGCTGACTTAGCATCGTCCATGGTCGCTATGAAGGTTGACGCTGAACCCGTTTCGGAGATAGTTATCTCGGCGTTGGGTGTCGTGAGGATGTATAGTGTCAACGAGACTTCCCCTAGGTGGAAAGGAGGATGGAGAAATTGTGGCCTTATCCTTCGCATCACGGTAAGAAGTGGACAAGGCTGAGTCGGCTGGAGGCTGGGGCTGCTTGCAGGCTGCATGCTGCAAGCGCCACCATCGCTCTCGCTATCGATCGTCATCGTGCGTGCGCCACCGACCTCCCCATATACCCATCCTCAATTGGATATCATTTCCAACCCTGAGTAGCCACAGCCGCTGCGCTGAAAGATCTCCTCCTCGGCACATCCATCATCCACCTACATCCTTCCTCTGCAACGACTACCACCTTGGTGAATCGAAACGCCTCAGAGTCCGACCAAATCTCAACGACTATCACTTGGATTTCCATTACTCGCTTCCGCAGTGTCTTCCAAGTCTAATCGGTAAGTTATTCTTGTAAGCACCGTAATCCTCGTCAGGGCGTTGTCATATAGAATCGTCATACTTGGCCATGTACTTGCTCGCTACCTTAACATTCGAAGCATTTCGCACCATGGCTTCCTGCTTCGAAGAGCGATTGATGACTCGGCTGCATGTTCAATATCGTCTTCGCCTGCTGTGAATGGTGTCTGCCAAGAGAAGGGTCTGATCGTACAGCTGACTCCGTTGAACGTATATACCTTCGACTGCAGCCAGTCAGTATCTGCGCGCCGGTACCAACGACATGGCCGACTCGACTCTACTTGAAGAGCTTTATGCTCCACATTAGGTAAGATCGACAGCATATGCAGCGGGATGGTCGATCTGACCAACCCAGTATGGTGTCTTGCTTACCTGTATCTTCTTGAATCGGACTCCGGCGGTCCGCGTCCAACGCTTTCTGTTGGCATTCTTGGACGAATTTTCAACCCCAGAGGACCTGTGAGGCGCGAATCCAAGGGGTATACGCGATGAGTACTTCGCTGGCCTCGGTCTTCAACGCCGCGCGAACTGGTTGATCCAGATGGCTATTCAACTCATCGACGACCCCCCGTTGCCACACGTAATGCGGCAGAAGTCTTACCAAGGTGCTGGCTACGCTTCTGAGGTGGCCCATCAAAAGGGCACGTGCAACTACGGTAGCGATGCGTGGCGCCTATTTTGCAAACAACAGTTCTATGCCGACCACGGCATTGATATTGCAGACGAGTGGGACAGTGTGCATCCGCGAGATTGGGCGCTACGACCTTACGTGGGCTGTCTCTTCAGCGTCAGATGAACTGACCGCGCATTTGAGTAGCCTGCATATCGACCAGACGATCTCGCCCCAATCAACGTCGTCTAGCAGAGACCGCATCATTATCACAATCGATCATCATCCAATCTCTGCGCATCCTACAGCGAATCTTGGATGAAGCGGAGCCGTTGACGATACCGTCCGAGACGTTAAATCGAGAGGCATCTGTAGTCCGCGAGCTATGGGCGGCTGCCTGAGGAGGCGCTGATAACGATTGAGGTGCTATGTCGTTGAGTCACTTGTAACAGCTATCTATATGAGAATGCCTCATGATCTAGCCTCTAAACATCCACTTGGCCCTCGCGAGATCCACTTTGACAGCCGTCGACGTGGCCTGCCGTACTGCATTTCCTCACACAACCAAGACACACCCCCATGTTAGCAGCTATCAGCTTCTCCCGGATCTTTAGAAGGTTCTCACGCTTTCGTAGGGCAGATTCGAAGCGAAATCTGCGCCAAGACTCCTCTGGTAAGGCGGTCCATGGATTCTCATAGTTGTTCATCGACTCTAGTAGATCCCACAATCTACACTCTCGCGTCGCTCTACCGATCGGCCATAATCCGCAGCCTTCTAAATTGCTCACCCAAAGCCTCTCAGGGTGTCTCAGCCCCTCATCATAGATTTGGAACAGATTCGTAACAATCAGCTCCACCTCATCAACGACAACGTTGACTGCACCCTCCCGCTTGGCTCGAGATACTCAATAGACTTCTCAAAGACTTGGTGGCTCAGATACTCGCCATCCCCGTCGTGAGGTCGCTCCGTCGAGTCCGACTTGAATGGACCGACATGGCGCAAGAAGAGTTGGATCGACAACCGACCGTACTCCTCCACACTGTCCAGTAGGTAGGCTGCCTCGAGCAATTTGTAGGTGTTCTCGATGTCCGCATATGGGATTATGGAGATGAGAGTGGTCGAACTCCACAGCCGTAACGCTTCGGTGAGGTCGTATTTGCCACAGATGACATATTGACCAGATCGTCCGCGGTGAGGCTCGAAGAAACTTCGCGAGCTCGAAAATGCACCACACGGCAGATCGTGGTTAGCGCGGCGCCATCGTCGTCGGGAAAGGTGAGCGATGCTGGAAGTGGTCCATGTTGCAACTTTATGCCTTCCTGAGACTTGGACTCGAACATGGTCTTGAAGGCGCTTGAGGCCACCGACATGATCTTTGATGAGACCATGAGCTCCCGAATCTTACCATCAACCTGTACCACCAAGAGCATGTCTCCGGATGGATCGATCACAATCTGCGTCGCAGCTTGATCTACGGGACAAGCCATATCTTCGATGTCAGCGGAGGGTGAGAAAATGTCTCATCTTTCGAGAATGCATTCTCGAGTCGCACCAAATCACGTGTGAGATGAGAGGCCGGAGCTATAGGTCCCATATCTCATGAGAGTGCCCATCTTTGCTTCACATACCCAGGACATCGTCAGACATACGATCAGGGCGCAGTGTACCGTCGTCAAGTATACTTCCGAGGACGTGCTGAGCATCATGCCGGGAAAAAGTCGCTATCAGGAGAAGAAGTGGTCCATGCAGCCCTCTCTTCACTACAGCGTCGCAAGTCTGCTGACGCAGACGACCTTTCATTCAGCTTCCACCGTGACGACGAGGATCACAGAGTTGTGCGCGACTATGACAGCAACATCATGGGCAGGTTTATATGTGACAACCGCGACTGTGCCACCGGCGCCTGGTCGAGTAAGATGATTGCAATCACGATCCGCATGTATCCCAACAAAGAGTACATTGCGAGAGTGTATCACCAACGCTGCCGCGGCTGCAACAGAGTTGGCCGACCGATTCTGGACGAGTCCTACGCCGAGAGAGTGGCATATCGCCTCAAGAAGTGGAGCAGGATTGACGTGGAGACACCATTTACTCAGGTGAGAGCAAAGGGCCGCATGAGAGCAATCTGTGCGAGGGCTGCAAGAATGGACGTTGTAGCCAAAGGCAGTGGGTGTGAAGACTAGATGCGCTTTTCCGCTAGAGTGTACATCCCGTCAAATTGGAAATTGTCACCTATTCCTACGCACTTAGTGTATGGCTTGTGTCCTCGCCCGGAATAGAAGATTGTCTCCCGGAAGTCACGCCACCCCGCAAAGCAGTGATAAGTCGTGGAGATACGCGTTGGCAAGGGTCCACGCTAATAGCAACTTCGCCAGGGGCGGCCGCAGCGACCCGAACCGCCTAAGCCAGCAAGTAGACAACGGGTTCCCATCATCCACCCAATGTGCTTTCGACCGCTTAGAACTCCGCCCCGACAATACCTGAGACCTTAGTATTCTTCATTTTCCCATCAACCAGCCGTCCAAGCCCACCATACCTCCTTCCCTCCTCCTGTTTTCTAGATTCGCCCTGCTTACCTAGTCTCAGAGGGATGCCTCCTGGGGCCACTTAGGCTCCTCTTTACCGGCCCCCTCCTTTGTCGAATCTACCGCACTCCTTGCCTGCCGTCGCATCTCGGAGACGACATTCTCCCAATGCCCCAGACCCGCTACCCGTGTTGATGCAGTCAAGGCACATTCCTTCCGCCCGAGCGTAGATCACACCTCGCGCCGCCGAGAACTTTCCCTGTAAGTCAAGTCCTGGCTCCCGACACCCGCACAAGTCCTTGCTCTGTAGTACATGCCGCGGTTCCTCAAACGTTTCCAAAGCCTCTAGGAGACCCTCCACGCTGGACTCGCGGCTCGTCTGACCGAGCGGCCATAACCTACGATCAAAGATCCGCCGAGCCCACGCCGAGCTGACCTCGCTCCGACTGCCCGAGGAGAGTGAAGATAAAGCGCTCGTCGCCGTCTGCACGATCTCGCTGATCTCCTGTACCTTGCTGACTCGTTGTAGCTCGAGGTGTACTGCCCACCCGTTAGATAGCTTCGACTGGCCTGGTCTTGTCTTACCTGTAATCTCCGTTGCGATGCCCTGGCCACGTCCGAAGGGTCCGATATGGAGCCGGATCAGGTCGAACGAGATTCGCGAATACTCTTCCCAGGCGTCGAACAGCTTGGCCGCTGTCAAAAGCTCCTTGAGCTCCGGGACCGATGCCACTCTTCGCGCTCGGCGAAGCCAATCTGCGCTCCAGGGTCGGAGGGCATCCGTGAACTCGTACTTCTTGCTAACCCGCCCGGTCGCGACCAGCTCACGAGGCTCAAAGGTCTTGTGGAGAGCGCTGCTACGGAAGTGAATGGCCTCACATATGATCTTCATCGCATCTGCGGCTTGGCCCTCATCCGTCAGCTCGATGTGATGTAATTCGCCAGCCTTCAATTTGAACCAAGACCTGGAACGACTCTTTTCCGCCAGCGCCGCGGAGGCCGCAGAGAGGATCTGGCTCTGGACGCGTAATTCGATGACACTATCACCTTGACCCAAGCAGAGCACTGTGTCTCCAGCAGGATCTATCTCGATCTCGCGGTCGTGGAGTTCCACCTCCGTTACCTGCTTGGGGCGCCCACCCTATAGAGCGTTTCGCCGCGACAAACTCGTACAATTTGGGCTCGCAGGTTGACCCGCATCCGGCGCGCTCATGTCGCGACATTCGGTGACGCTGGGACGTGAGCAACAACCCTGCCCGCCGTTCCCCGAGATGGGGTTTGTCTTGCAACCGGAGCAGAGCACGGCGTCGACGTTGCAGCCGGAGTCAGGCACGAGCGAGACGCTCTCGGGGTCCGCCGACGAGCCTTCAGACCTGCATCGTCATCTACATCAATGATCTCCCCAGAAAAAACGTTAGAGGGCGTGGTTGTGTTGGAGTCCATGGAGGGTTCACTGGATACTGCAGGCAAGATCGCCACGTCCTCCCATGCCTGGAATTTGGATGTCGCGGCCGGCATCTATCTCGTCTTTCTGCCCATTGTTTCGTCCATTTAATGATACACCACGCGTTGATGCGGATGATAGTATCGCTCCTGAGGTTGTAAGATGGGAATGAAGGTATGCCGCGCCTTTTCGGCCGCGGAATCTAAGTTCATGGTGAACCATGGTTCGGAAGTGGGGTTTTGGTGGGGTCAGTACTCACCACCCCTACGTGTAGACTCGCCGTGCTCGATCACCGCAGTACAGAGAATACGATTCGATTACGATGGCCGACCCGCGGGGGCTGATGAAGGAGGCCAAGATGGAGCTCGATCACTCCGCGTTCATTTTCTCAGCTAACCTGGTCGCAGCTTCGGCGAGAAGGTGATGACGTTGGCAGTCGGGGAAGAAGCGTCCTCACTGGTGGTCCACGAGAGGTTGTTATGCGAACACTCTGCTTTTTTCCGCCTGGCGGTCAAAGAAGAATGGAGAGAGGGCCAGGAGCGCAGGATCCCTCTACCGGATGATCACTCGAAGTGGTGACATTGTACGTGCAGTGAATTTATTACGGTAAGATACTCAGCCACGGACACCCGGACATCCGCGAGTGGGACGAGTCGGAAAATGATCGACTCATTGATGCTTTCCTGTTCGGCGAGAAAGTCCAGGACGGCCCCTTCAGAGACGCTGTGATCGACGCCGTGATTGCGTGCACGCGGCAGTCGGACTCGGCAGGCAAACGATGGTCTCCAGGACCAAATCTGGTCGAAAGAGCATACCAGGGTACGTTGCAAGGATCCCCGTTGCGACGACTCCTGGCGGATGTCTGGTCGCGCAATGCCCAGGAGAAGTGGTTCGAGCCGGATACGACCCCGACGTTTTTGCTGGACCTCATCCGTGAGCTGCTGCCGCTCCGACACTCGATGTTGTCCTTGCATCCGAGCGAGGGCAACGGGAGCAGCTGCACATATCACCATCATACCGATCAACCCTCGTGCTATCGTCATATTGCTGCATAGTCTGGCCGCAGCCGCGCGGCAACAATCAAGACGGGCGGAACTCTGCGAGAGCTGCGGTGGCCACCCTGACCGCCTGTATCGCCCGCCCTCCTCCGAATACACTCTCTTCTCCGAGCCAGTCGAAGTACCCTGCGACAGAGTCAAAATGGCGTCCAAAGTGGTCGTAAAGCCATTGGCCTCCCTGCGCACTCTTAAAGATCCCGTAGCATAATGGGAATACGACGTCCTTATCCTCGCACGTATCACGCTCGTCAGACGTTTCCGGATCAGCTCGACGACAGACAGATTGCGGGCTGAGACAGCGAAAACATGCCGTATACGGTCGCAACCACCGTCTTCCTTTCTCTTCGTGTCGCTGACGCGGAAGTGTTCGCTGATTAAACACGTCGTGCCGTCGGTGGCAAGTCGAGAACTTATGATCCCACCGATCGCCTCCAGCTTGACAGAGAAGACATATGCTTCGCACCACCTTGAGATCCTCTTGATAGTCCGCGAGCTCGGCCAAGTCCTTTTGCCTTGCTCTTTGGACCATCATCTCGCCTGTGAAGCTGTTATTCGCCGTCTCGATCTTCTGCTGCCTCCCATTAGGCCCAATCATGTCTTCGTGACCGCTCTGGCAGATGTCGCATGGCACTTCTCCAGCCATACACCATCGGCGGTGTTCCGGAGCGTCAAGATGCTCACTCAATGATGTGCGGAAACATTGCCGGCCGTCCAGATATTGTTGCATCGCCCGCCTCTCGCGCAACTTGCCAAGACTCTCGTCTTGCGTCGCCAAAATCATTCCATCGCCTTGGCCGTCAGTCGAGAAAGTCATGGCTTTCCACTCCGACGGAAGGATGACCAGAGAGTATGCTCTCTCACCGTCACGGCCAGCACGCCCGGATTCCTGAGCAAATAGCACGAGCGAGTCAGGCTCGTTGACATTGATCACAAGTCGCACGTGTGGATAGTCAAATCCCTCGGGAAACGCAGACGTGGCCACCAGGAAGGGTTGAGTCCGTGATGCAATCCATCTGGCGATGACCTGCGTCTTCTCCGCGGTCGATCCGCTGCGCGCGGTATACGTGGCGCAGCCGAGGATGCCTGCTAGCTGGCTGGTTTCGTCTCGTGTTCGAACATGGAGGATGATCTTGTCGCGCGAAGCGTTGAACAGACCAGACCGCTCCCATGCATCCCGGGCCTCCGCTGCGGCCTGCTCCAAGTGACTGCCATGCCCGATTTGCACCCTTCGGACCATATATAAGAGATTCGACCGATTACTCGATGCCCGAATCGATGTTGGGCGGAGGAGGTGATTGCGGTCGATGAACTCTTCTTGCATTGAGGGTGGAAGCGTCGCAGTCAGATAGACAAATTGCGTACGTAAAACGCGGATTCTAGTCATGTCGACGATGCCTACGCGGTAGTGCGCCGCGGTGACGGTGAGATGACACTCATCGACGACAATCCGATCGAGCTTTTGCTGGGCGATAAGCGACCGAGCGTATTTGAGAAAGTCTCTGGACGAAGCTGCCTCGGCGGTGGCCAAGATCAAGCTGGCCTCCCTCCTCTCCCCGGGCAACCACTCGAGAAGATCAATGGTCAATTCTCTTAAACGTCGGAGGAGATCCCCGCGAAGCGCAACGAGAGGACCACGAGCACGGTGATGCCCGCGTCGGTCAGCGTAGGAGGCAGCATGAAAAGGAGGCTCTTACCCGCACCAGTGGGCAGCACGACAACAACCTGTTCCGTCCACGACATGATCATGGTCATCGCCTCTTCCTGCTCAGGAGACTTCCATGTCAACGCGGGGTTGCAGTAGAGCTTCCTAGCTGCGAGGAGTAGGTCGTGGCTTGGCCACGGCTTCCGAGGCCGATAGATACCCATACACCACTTGCTTATCTTGACAACCAATGAGCTCTTGCTTGGTCCATTAATAAGGAGAAAAGACAGCTTCTTGCCTCAAGATCTTGGTCACATCTTGCTTGGTAAAAGGTCAGGACCGTGGGGAAGTCTAGGACGAGCGTCGCTGTCAACTTTACTTAGTCACCGATAGGATTGCAGACTGGGGGATGTACCCGGTCGACCCATTACCATTGTTCCAGGCCTGCTGGTCCGACAAGGTCCTTTGCAGATGGATCGATCGCAAATTTACCAGGCCGTCTATCAAGCGCAGGATGAGATTGAGCTCGCCCTTTCGATACTCTAGCAGTACAAAACGAGCAGATATCACCGATAAGAGTCTATTTGAACAATATCTGGTACGTAGATGGATAGATTGAAATGCTTACACGATGTTGCGTCGACTATAACAAAGGTCATCGTCTCCGTGCTGGTGGTAAGAGCATGTGCTCGTCTTCGCGTCCGCCGGATGCAAGTCAACCCTTGGCTCTCGATGGGCAAGTAGCTCACCGACCAGAGCGGTAAGAAAGTCCGGGTTCAATCCCTTGCGTTGCCAATCGTCCGAGCCATTACGCGCCCATAGGTCGATGAGTAACCGCCGGAGTGGCGAGTCTGACGGCGTGCCTTCGTAGGCCCGATTGATCGCAGTCACGCCGGGACACCACCTCGTCTCATCGTCATCTGGAGTTTTATGGGTGTTGACAACTGCGTCAATTACAGCATCCTTGAAAGGTCCGTCCAGAATCTTTTCTCCGAAGACAAAGGAGTCTACTAGTAGATCTAGCTCCTTATGGCCTTGCCCATTTGGCCTACTTGTGCTGCGGCTTAAAATTCGACCGGCGTATATCCAGTGTATGTAGAGGTTGACGACCTCGGGACGATCGGCTGGAAGCGGAATGATATGACTCTCCCCTTTCCACTCCTCCTTCACCCATGACTGGAAGTAGGAAGACTGCTTGCATAGTAGTCCTTCGTGTACGGTGAACTCTTCCAGATCTTGTCCTACAGCGAGAATCACCGTTTGCCCTCCGAAACTATAAGCCAGTTAGGGAGAGAAGTACAGTCTCAAGGATATGATGACTTTCCTTTGGCGCTCGGTCTCGAGTCCCCGAGGGTCGGGCGGCATAGTAGGCATGAGAGAGTTTTTCCGTCCTGTTTTGCCTGGCATAGTAATTTGGACTAGCTGCTGAATACAGGTAAGGCAAGCAGTAGCACCAGCCAAGCAGGTAGTGCAGGTTTAAGACGATAGAGTATGCGGCATGTAATGTAATGTTGTCATTCTGTTACACGATGGGTTGAAGCTTCACCTCTACCCCTCATCTGCACGACTACCGGAGTAAAGTCAAATCTATACCTAAGAGTAACCACTCAAGCTATATTTAGACTGGTCGACCTACGATACAAGGCATATAAGCAACACGCCACTACCTATAGCTATGTAATAGTGTAAGCTTATGATAGAATGAAACATACTTCTATTATTGCTGTAAGAAATATAGAAGACGTATAAAACACCTCAAGGAAACTTGTAACAGCAGAGTCACCTTCGTGTACACAGTAAAGCCGCACAGACGTACGGAAATGAAGTGCAAGATGATGTGGAGTACATGCCTCGCAGCTTCGGATCTAGACACCTCTTCCGAGGGCGCTTCATCGCTTGTTGTATAACGTTAGTGTGGTACCCCGAGACAATGATAGACCATATCGTGAGGGAATCGGAATGGAAATGGGGGCCGACCCATGTTAAGGTGTAGAAATTGTGATTCCTTGCTATGCTTCGGCGACATGCGCGGGATCAAGTCAAGCAACCCCAAGTGCGATTGTACCGAAGGCCACACCAGCCGTGCGATTACAGTCAGCGGCAGCTGTGTCAACAGACGTCCACGAACTGTTCATCTAATGTGTGCGGTTGGACGATGTTATTACTTCGATTATGTCCGAGACAAAGCAGGCGGACTGTTGAAGCTGAAGGAAGGGAAATTGGGCGTGGCGAAGGTAATCAAAATGCGATTTTGATGGTCGTCGAATCCAATAGCTCGCTGTCGATGTAACTTCATCTCACCCCACATCGGACTCATTGGACCCGTCAGACTCATCCTTCATAAAGAACACATTACGCCATATGTTAGGTGTGATACGGCATGGGGAGGCTTGGAAGGTTTGTGTGTCCTCCGTCCAGTGAACACTCTCGCCTTTCAGCGTGTCCGCGATCGGCGCCAGGTTGTCCTCTAGCACTCGGACGGTTTGCGTTATAGGATCGCAGCACGATGTACAGCACCTCTTGGCCGCGTATGTAGGTTTATCGAGCTCGTTGAAGAGCGTGATAAGCTTCCGCAATGTTATTCCGAAGGCGGCACCTTCGCATTCCCGCTTCCGCTCTCTTCCCTCTGAGCTGGCTGGCGAGCCTTCCTGATGTGACGCCGTGGGTGGAAACGAGCTGTTCTTAGCCGGTTGACTAGAGGCGTCTGTCCGATCGTGAGCCGGTGTCACTGAAGCAGAGCGCTCGCTTTCGGGTATCTCGATAGAGGACTCGCTCTCCGCCACATCCTCCGCAGGCTTTCGTATGTGTTGATTCCTCATAAGCTTCGTGAACCACTTTCCATTCACGGACTTCTTCCATTCCGATGCCTCTGTAGCCTCGTCTCCTCCGCCCTGTGACGAGCGCTTCCACTTCGCAGGCGCCCGTCGGCGAATCTGTCTCCCGTAGTCCAGCTTACGAGTCAGTTGCTGAGGCGCTGGGGTGGGGGCCATCAGCTACACTCTTGGTCGATCTTCTGTAGCATCTTCCGGGAAGAACATTTCGCTGGTACGCCGCCCGCCGCTCCCAGCAGACGACGTCTGGTTCAGGGTGGCGATATCGGCAGGAAGTAAGTACGGCGTAACCTTGAACCTGATACCTAGCCGACGTCGGTTTCCGTGGTTGTTGCGATGTTCGATCGCTTGCGACCAGCTCTTCACTGCCTCCTCTAACTAGGTCTTCTGCCGACTGAACGGATCGGTTCCGATGGCCTAGCCATAGAGCATGAGCCTAGATGTATCGAAATATCATCGCCGACTGAACCGCTGTCGCTTAGATCTCATCGGCGAGCTCAGACGGCGGATGCGGCTTGGTACGGCGCAATACCTTCGCTTGGACTTCTGAGTTTTGATAAGATCGACACATTGGGCTGACTTCTGCAATAATATAGATTGAGAGCTTCCTCAGCTCCCTCGACCGATTGCAAATTTAGGCGAGCTTTGCAGATCTCCCGCGTCTTCCTTCGCGAATCTCTCAAACTGCGATCGGGTTGATGGAGTTGTCAGGGGTCCGTCGTCTCGCATCCGCCAAAGGTCTGACGTTCCAGGTGGTTGCACCATGCAGTGACACCCTCCTCCCTACCATGACCCATCTCTTTCCGGCACTTAATCTTGACCCATCTCTTTCCGGCACTTGATCTCGTCTAGGGAGAACTCGGGAAACTGGCGAGTATTAATCATGCGTGATATGTCACACCTGTTCCCTGGTCAATCGCAACATGCCATGTTTAGACTAAAATCATATGAACGCGCAGTCTTGCACAGCACAGCATGTGCTGCGATATACAGACTCATGTAAAGGACTGTTCCTTCTATTTTTCACTCTGCTCGCCATCTCATCAGACCACGGTCCGTCTCTGCATGCTCGCGGCCAGCTACTGGCGTTGTTCTTTATTTTGCAAAACCTGGTAGGCGTTTGCAGCAGCTGTGATCCTCTTGCTGTTTGACAGCATCGCATCAGTGCCAGACGTAAGGGTCGTTGATCAGCCGTGTGGACGGCTGCGGCGAGATGACTTGTTCTGTGTATGCCGTTGTCTCCGTCGTCAAGCCCTGTACAATGCTTTACCTGTCTCAATGAAGGCTGTGGCCGGTGGCGGTGACCT
>JASUXV010000061.1:0-34930 GCA_030411845.1 Friedmanniomyces endolithicus
CTTCCACTAATCATCACTCAACACAGGGTCGTCTTCGCCCTCCTGATTATCAACAAAGCCGGCGGCCTCATCTACACCCGAACATTCGCCCCGGGCATCCAGAAACTCGACAGCAACGACTACCTCATCCTAGCCGGCACCTTCCACGGCATCCACGCCATCTCCCGCTCCATAAACCCGGCGCCACTACCTCCCCCGTCATCATCCTCCACACCCAACCCATCGTCCTTGACGACAGCCTCACAGCCTGCTCCCCAAGCACCCTCCCAACCGCCCTCCTCAACAGCAGGCAATCCCACCCGCCGCCAACCCCACACCACTGGCATCGAATCCCTCGAATCCTCCCACTTCCGCCTCACTTGCTTCCAGTCTCCCACCGGAGTCAAATTCCTGCTCTTCACTTCCCCGGAGCAGCCCAATACTGATGTGGTGGTAAGGAGATGCTATGAGATGTATGGAGACTATGTTATGAAGAACCCGTTCTATAGTTTGGAGATGCCGATTCGGGTTGAAAAGTTTGATCGGGGGGTGGCGGGGTATTTGGTTAGGCCTTGAGATGCTGCAGGGGACATGGATGGTTTGATAGAAGAAGAGGAACAAATTTGAGGAAGGAGTCTGGTGCGCAGACGGCCGAGGGGGAGGAGATAGTGAGGACTCGACATGTGTGCGCGCACACTGATGGGTCACAGGGTGGTATATGCAAGGCTGACGCCGGCTGATTCTTCCACCCTGAGGTTGAGCAATGGGACGATGCAAGATGGGATGTGTCAAACCTGCTTCCGCATCGCGTGGCCTGCGAATCGCCAGGACCGGGATTGCTGCGGTCGGTCGACCCATGATATGCGCTTATCAGCAGCAGGACGAATAGAAGGCAGCACGCACCCGCAGTACAGGACGTGTGGACAGCGCAGGGGGTACTTATATCGATCTGCACTGTATGCGATAGCACACAAGGAACGAACGGGACCATACGCAGATCGACATTGAAATTGATGCTCCTCGCCCCACTCTAGCGCAATAGTGCACCGCCGCGAAGACGACTGGGAGCGGGAGAGAATGCTTCCGAACACGAGCAGATACACGACCAAGATGAGCGAACGACACAGTACAGAGCAATCATTGGCCGCGGCAGACATTAAGCAGGTCATTCAACAACGAACGATTCGATGGCCGTTAACGAGTCTTCCCACCGCCTGCACCTACTCCAAACCCTGCCTCATTTCTCCCACTCGGTATCGAGATACAGCCCTCTCCATCACTCCATCCACCGCATCGCTCTCCTATCCAAACCTCTCTCCATTCCTTCTCCATCTCTTCTTCCTTCCCTCCATCCCACAACTTCTCTACCCCTACACAGTCCCACACTTCTTTCTTGTTTCATCTCCTAACAGCACTCCGCAAGATTGATACAGCAATCGCATCCCTCCTCGGCCACGAAACAACAGCACAGCGCCGCGATGCACCCTTCGAAACATCCCTTCCCGCCTCCGCCTCCGCCTCCGCCTCGCGGGGGCGGGCCCTGCTGCTGATGATACATGGGCGCCTGCTGCTGCTGGTAGTAGCCGCCCTGTTGCGGAGGAGGCCCGTAGCCCTGTGGAGGCCCATAGCCGCCTTGTTGGGGTGGGTAGCCGCCGCCGCTGTTGACCGGGAGTAAGGGTGGTCAGCTGGGGTTCACGCCACGATTGGGGCAGACGATGTACGAGGGGTTTCTACTTACTATGATGGCTGCGGTGCTTGTGGCGGGTACCCTCCGCCGTAGTTGCCGCCTTGGTTGTGGTTGTAGTACTGGTTGCTCGCCATTGCGTCGGTGTTCGTTGGCGGTGCGGATTCCTGGTATTATTGCGAGTTTTCTTTTGCGGTCTACGTTTGCGCGGGCGGGTCGCACAAGATCAGTTCGTCGGGACGAATAGATGTCTGGTTTGATGATGTCGAAACGCCGGTGGTTGCGTGCTGGGCAGCGCCTGGTGTGTTTGTTCGATCGGGATGCGACGATTGCGTCTGGACGTGAGATCGGGAGAGGAAGTGGACCATCTCCGGCGGACGGGCGGGATCGTAGCTCGGCTGATCGGGCATTGCCACACTTATCTCAGCAGTTCAGATCTTCGGTCATGATCTATCTCTTTCTATAGATAGAGATACAGGGTATCTGTGTAGCTTCAGGGTGTCCATAGTGAAATCTAATCACTACCTTAGACTTTTAATGTACTCTAGGTCGGAACACTGAGCCACTTACGTCTCTATTGTCGCTCGTCTAAGACATCTAGGGTAAAAGTACACATCGCTGATACAGTGTCAGTGGATACCTTAGCAAAGAGAATCTAAGAGTATCACAAAGAAAGCTGTGTGTATTGCCTAAGCCTCTCTAGCTTTCTTCTCTTCTACCCATTTTGTTGAAATCCATGCTAACAGGGTTAATGCACTTCTGCAGAAATCAAAAAACCTATATTATCACCGCAAACCATCCAGCATTGGAGGAGGCCTCAAGACTATTCCTGCCTTGGATTTAACATCGGGTTCGTCTGCTATGTAAGACCTACCAAGCCAATTAAAGGCAAAGCTAAGCCAAAACCCTTGAGAAACATTCTGCAACTCTGAGCGTCTGAGATAACGTCCCGCAGGGTCTCCCTCCGCTTCTACTCAGCTTGTTCTTGTGGCGACACGATGCTTGCTATGCGATGTCAGTCCTTTGGGTTAACGATGAGACGTTGCAGGAGGACTTAGACACCTACGCAGTGGTCCCGCATACACGGAGCCTGTCGACTGCGCCACTTGTGGACGACGACACACTCGCCATACCGCGTTCTGGCCCTCAACCATGCGGGCACGGCCACTGCGGCGGTGATGTGAGGCCCGGGGTGAGGACGTGCTCTCATCTCACAAGGTGTCCGTCATAACAAGGGTAGAACTGAGGCCGTCGCCACCGCCGTTCGTGTCCTGGCCAAGTCTCGGGGTGGTTGACAGTATGTGCCGCGTGCCCACTGGTGGATTACCATTCGCCTCACCACCAACATATGGTGGCCATATCGCGGACCACATAATGTCAGTGAGAACGGAGAATCTTCGTGGTACTAGCATACTAGGTACTCGACCATCGTACACGCCCTATGATCAGAAACTCGATTATACTGGAGATGGACACCCCCGTCGCTGCTCGCGCTCTGCGTTTTTGTCCAGGCTCAATTCACGAAACCTACGTGACGCACCAACTTCGACTCCCAGGTACAGGACACAGCAGTAGAGGCAGCCCACTGTTACAATGTGCTCGACAAGAAGCCAGAGCGGGCGCCTACGCACCACCACCTCGGCGCTTAAAACGAAGGCCGATATGCCACCCTGCATTGAATACCTCACACGAGCTTCAGGCCCGTACAGAGCACGAACGTGCCGCGCGCCTGCTCGTGCAGAGTGGTGATGAGGCTGGTACTCCCAGCGCGGCCTGTTGTACTGTCTCGGTCCAATCGCTTCGGCCCTCAGCCCGCTTTGCTGCGCCGCATAGCATTTTGGCATGGCGCTGAGGAACCATGTTGCCTTGCCGTCGACCTCTGGGATCTTTCATAAATTGACTTTGTTAGCGTCTCTGTATGTGAACACCCTCGCCGTCTGAACTTTAGGATGGAAGCTCACTTGAGATCGTACGACAGTGTTGCTAAGGAGCGTGAAGAGAGTCTTATGTCTAGCTGCGAGGATGCAAGACACCCTGATCTATTGGAGCGCCGCTCGTCATTCGTCTTTACAACAAACTGCTATTTATCACGCTTGGTTCCCTCGACAGGGCGTTCCCGAAGAGCTATATGCTGGGCCAAAGAGCAGCTAATTGGAAAGAAGTCAGTCGGCTTGATCGCTTGCTCAAAAACGAACACTGACTCCCGCAGGTTAGGATATCATGGCCGACTCGCCCGACGCTTCGCCTACCATGACCAACGGGGAGACAACCTATACTCGAAGCAAATGCACCCGGTGTCTGCATTGAGGTCTGCACAGCTGCGAATCCGGTTCAGATCTGGGAACGAGCACTGACTGACCACGTAGGGTCAGTCGATACAAGTATTCGCCAATACCCAACGGTAGCCACACTCGATGGTTTGATCTCTCACCAGGGTCGTGGGATGATCCTATACGAGGACACTTGTCCGTCCAACTCGACCGCGAAGATAATTTCTACGAAGCCGTCTCGTACACCTGGGGTTCCGACCACACGACCACCGTGATAGACTGCGACGGTGATGGCCTGAACGTCAGACCCAACTTAGCGATTTTGCTCCGACGATTCCGATCACCGACAGACACAAAGCGGCTCTGGGTCGATGCGCTCTGCATCAACCAAAGCGACAAGTGCGAACAGAGTGAACAAGTCCGACGCATGGACTCGGTATATCGCAACGCTACTCGTGTGACGATCTGGCTGGGCGAGGAGACTGGGAGTACTGCGGAAGCTTTCGACTTACTCGAGGAACTTCGAAAATCAACTCGTCTACCTTCTCACGAGACTTCGTCTTCTATGACCTACACTTATGACACGCTATCGGTTTCCACGCTCCCACGTCACGACGAAAAGCGATGGCGTGCTTTGGAGAGACTACTGAACAACTCGTGGTTCTCCCGGACCTGGGTACTACAGGAGGCAACCCTGAATACCTGCACCTGGATACATCAAGGAGGCCATAGTGTCGAGTGGTCGCTACTTCGGTTCATCATCATGGGCTTATGCTCAGAGAAGCTCAACGTCTTATATCATATCAATCTGACGGCTTCTCTCTACATGGCCCATTTTTGCGCCTCCCTCCAGTCAGATGCGTCCAATTGGCCGCTACTTGGACTACTTGAAACCACAGAATGGACATTGTCCTCTCAGGCCGTCGATAAAGTCTTTGGCCTCGTAGGCTTAGCAAGCGATTGGCAGACAGTGAAGCACTTGGTCGACTATCGCTACGATGCCCCAACCCTTTACCGTAAAGTGGCCTTGACGTACTTACTGGCCGGGAACATGAAGATGCTACACTCGGCCAGCGATCACAGCTTCGCTCAATACCGCCACCTACCCACATGGGTACCCGACTGGTCGACTTGCTCTCGCACAAGCTCGCTGGGTACACTCTTCTCTACCCACGGGCTTCCGCCGCCCACTAAGCCCAAGAGACTGCCGACGGTATCTAGCGACGGCTTCCGCCTTACCGTCTCCGGCCAATTCACGGACCGTGTGGCGGCTATTGGTAGACATTTGCCAGTGTTGCGGTACAGCTACCGCGCCATCGGCTTCATGTTCCTCGAATCCTGGCGTCGGCTGGCCCACAAGCATCTCGGCCATTCCGCCCACCCTGCAATGCCGATGAGAACCGACGTGGAACATACCGATCCACTTGACGAGGCCTTCGCGCGCTTGCTGACTATCGACTGCCCGTTGGAAGTCCTGGCAAGTGAAAGCTACACGAGCACGTATTCCTGGTTTCTGGAGCAGAGTCTGCGCTGCAGACAGCAAGGGGCGTGGAGGATGCCTTATGAGCGCGAGGACGTCTTTAAGTTTTGTGATCGTATGCTCTCCTCGTGTCGGAAGCGGACATTCTTCGTCACGGAGCAGGGCCGCATGGGGTTGGGGCCGTTCTTCTTGCGACCTGGAGATCGGATGGTGCAGCTAGATGGGGGATGGACGCCTATGGCTGTGCGGAGTAGGGCAGATGGGTGTTTCGAACTCGTAGGAGAAGCGTATGTTCCCGGGCTGATGAAAGGCGGTTGGGAGGACGAGGCGGTATATGAGGATATCTGTCTTGTGTAGAAGTAGCATGTGGAGTGCACGTACGCACGGGCAAGAGATCTCCAATATATGTGTTACTACTACTAATTGACTACAGTGGCACGTTCAGTACTGTGCCTGCTATGCACTTTCCATTTGCTCGTTGTCAAAACTCCTCATCTGCCCGCCATACGTCCTCAGCCTATGCTCAACATCGTCCGGCTATGCCGCGACTGGCGACTCGTCAGCCCAGATCCTCCGTACCACGAGCTTCGAACTCTTGCAACGTGAACATTGGCAGTCCGTTCTCTTTCGCTATACAACCTGTCATCACCCTCTCGATCGCTCTCTTAGCCGTGAGAGTTCAATTTACCGATCCTCTTCGCCGCTGTGTATGCAATCAAACGAGCACGCAACGCTTCGCTCTTGTTCGTCCGCTCCCGGTGACTGACCCTTGCTGGGTCATCTTCCGCAATATGACGTTCGAAAGGCGACTCGTCGACCACCCGAACTCGCTTTGTCATGAAGGCATCCCGGCAGGCCACCGTATTGTCCGCAAATCCTCGCTCGTTCAAGCTGAAGATTACAGCGTCCGGACACAACTGGTGTTCCGCCAGCAACTGCCGAGCAACCTCGTACATGTCCCGGAATCGCATCCCGTCCATCCGCGTCACGTGTTAGGGTCCTGAGCCAACATGAGACGTCCCCGGCACAGATCTCGTGTTGCAACAAGCTGTCGTGAAGATGAAGTCCGTGACTGGCGGCTGCGCCACGAACATGTCCAGTACCTTCTCACGCAGCGGTGGTAGTTTGCCAGTGCTGCTTTGGAAGAAAGCCGTGAATTCTACTAGTGGGGGGTAAGTAGGGGTTTGCGCAAAGGGCTCCTCAAGTTGACTGAAACAAGAGATGGAGTAGCCAAGCCAAGGGTCGTGGAGGTCGAAGGGACCGACGAAGCCGAGTGAGCGCAGCGGGTCCGTCTTTGCAGTGGCACGGAAGAATTTCCGCTGCAGCTTGGAGGACCCAAGCACCGTGTTGCGAAAAGCCCGTGAAGTGTCATCTGCTTGATGAAGATCGGGGATCGGCAAGTATAGCAGGACGTTCTCAAGTACCTCTGTTACACTGAATAACTTGTTGGCCGCTTTGCCACGGTCAGGATAAGGCGATAGCGGAGGAAGCAAGAGGCGCTGGCTGGTGTTCCACAGGCTGTCCATGTCCTTGATCAGCGACTTCATTCTTGCGATCTCCTCAGAATTGAAACGCGAACTCGCATCCATCGATGGCCATGTTATGGTATCTTGGATTGTCGCTTGATGGGCAAGCACTTTCTCGATGGCATGCCGGAGTTCCTTCTGGTTCGTCTCTTGTTGGGCAGGCACGTTGTCGAGGGCATGCTGGAGTTCTTTCGCGTGGAAGCAGTGGCAGGCTGCTTCGGTTGCGGTATTTGCACTTGTGATATCGAAGTTTCGGTATCAATGCGCTGTGATGTGCTGCAATGTAGTGTGTTTAGATGCAATGCGACTCAGCGTATTAGTGAGCAGCAAGTCGGCCGTTCCGTGACTCGAGAGTACTACTGCCTCCGAGATGTCAGTATGGAAGAGTTCGGGATCAGTGCTACAATGTCGAGGAGTAAAACCAAAAGGCTTGTGGTTGGAGGGTAGTCCTGGTTCCGAAATGTTTGGTAAAAAGAACGAAGAGTCGCTGGCAGAACGGGTAAGTAAGGAGCCGAGGAGAACTTCATAGCCTGCACCAAGGCTATGAACAGTGACCGTGTCCAGCGGGAAAGTCAATATATAACGAGGCGTAGCTCGCGCTTGGAGGAGTCCAGGTCCGTTGAAGGTCCAGTGAACACAGAAAACGTAGCAGGCCAGTAAATGGTCGATAACCTACTAGTGACCCAGGCGCTCTCAAGGCAGCGACAAGCTGTCGAAGCACCGACCAGCGGCCTACTCAACACGCTTCGTGATCGTTGATTCCATCTTTCCACGGGGACCCTCCATCAATTACCTTGCCCTGGATGCCTCCGCGCTGTTCCTCTGCCGACCATCCTAAACCTCGTTCCATTCCCAGCCCCCTTCTCAAAGCCCAACATCCCTTCCCCACCTCCCTCCCCACCTCTAACCCCATTATTCGCCACAACCACTCCCCCATTCCCATCCCCACCCGTACTCACACCCAACCCCATCATCCTCACCCACTCCTTCATCAACCCCGGATCTCCCGCCAACGTCGCATTCCCCTGCATAGCACAAGCCACAATCCCCGTCACATGCGGCGTCGCCATCGACGTCCCGGACAGCGAATTCACCATATCCCTCCCCCCAATCCAGGCACTGATCACGTCTTCGCCCGGAGCGTAGACGTCGACGCAGTCGCCGTAGTTGGAGAAAGAGGAGACGTGGGCGTTCATGCCGATGGAACCGACGGTTATGGCGCCGCCTCTGAGTCCGCCGGAGGAGGCGGGGGAGGAGTTGCAGGCGTCGGAGTGGTCGTTGCCGGCCGCGACGACGGTGTGGATTCCTGCGTGGATGGCGGCTTGGATCGCGAGGTTGATGGCTTGGACTGGGCCGCTGGAGGCGAGGGACATGGAGATGACAGACCCGATGAAATGAGTGTTGTTTTCCGGGGTGTTGGCTTTTCGCGCGTCATGGGATTGGATTATGTAGTCGATCCCTGCGATGACGTTGGAGCTCCAGCCGCCGCCGCCGGAGTCGAGGGCTTTGACGCCGAATATGTTGGCGTTCGAGGCCACTCCGAGGACGTCACCCGCGGCTGTCCCGGCAACGTGGGTGCCGTGGCCGTCGGAGTCGGTCGTGTCGTTGTTGTGGGACCAGACCACACTTGCGCGGCCGCCGAAGGCGTTGTGTTGGGTGTAGATGCCCGTGTCCACGATGTAGATGTCTGCACCCTGCCCGAGGCCGCCACTGGCATATGAGTACGTGTAGTCCATTGCCTTTGCGCTGCCACTGACTGTGGCTGCAGTGGAGATGCGCTGGAGTCCCCACGGTGCATTGGGCCGCGTGTCGTAGCCAAGACCGCTCTGCCGCTTTGATGGCCTTGCTTTGGCTATCGATGTTGCTTCCTCGACTATCGAGATGTCGGACATGTTGGCCAGCAGGTCCAAGCAGTGCGATTTCATAGAGGCGGCGAAGCCTCGAAAAGCGCTGTTATTGTATATGAGTCTGACGTCCGGGTGACCCTCGTGGAGAGCGACTCGGCTGAGCACCTCTGCAACACGAGGTGGCGTCGGGTGATTATGATCGATTATTACTACGTGCTCCGCGCCGCCAGATTGATGAGCTTGTACGGGTGCGGCGACGGCTCTGCTCCCCAGAAGAGCACTGGCAAAAGAAAGAAATCTCATGGCGTACTCCGAGCGAGAAAGGCAGATTATGTTTATTCGTTACTCCGTGATGATTCGTGTCGCCGCTGTGTATTAAGTAACGAGCGGGCTGCCTGTGCCAGCACAGGGCCTTGTAAAGGAAGTCTTGAAAAGCAGTGAAGTGAACAAAGAGGATGGGAGAAGGAAAGGCACAGCATTGAAGAGGGAGCTGTCAAGGAGACATGAAGCAGCGGGCCTGCGACACCTCACCATACCATACCGAGACGTGCTAGTCGTGACCAGAAGGTCCGAGTGAAGGCGTGCTTTGTTCCATGTATCAGCTGGCGGAATTGGACATCGCGGCCAGCCAATTCAGAACGACTGGTGGGGTTGCAGTCTGCCTGGTTGTTCGCCTTGCCCACGGCTGGCGACTCTGCACTGGGACCATGGTCAGAGATACGGTCTGGAGTTGTTCCCTGGCGTCGTTGACTGGAGATGTTGGTGTCGTTCGGCATGCCTTGGAGAAGCGCTTGCGAACTGTTTCATCCACTCGGAGGGCGTTCAAACATGGAGGGTGAAACATGGAGGCCGCGCGGTGCTTTGGCTGGCGCAGGGCGTGGTTGTTGTCAGCGATTTGACATACATCTTCCATTGCTCCGTCGTACCCATCGCGCGCGCCCGCGGTGCGACCAGATGCGAGATGTTTCGCAACATGAACTCCTAAAGGGGTGTGAAGTTCCGCAAAACATCCGGTGTCGTCGAGTTTGAGAGATGCCAAGCAAACCAGACGCGCCTTTCCAGCCACGCTACAACTTTAGCCGACTCCGCGCAAACGCCGACTCGCCGACTCGCCGACTCGCCGATACGCCCCACTCAGCTGTCCTCCGCCCGCCCGCCCGCCCTCTCTCGTTACCCAAACCCTCTTGAGGTGGTGTTTGTGGCCCAGATGTCCTCGTGATATGAGGACTAGCACCGCCTGAGGACAACAAGAACCTATTTGTAACGTTAGGCTGTCGACCATCAGCTAAGTAGCAGCCACCCTCTTCCTCCCTCTCACTTCCTGTTCACTCCATCTCCATCACGGCCAAGGGGAAGTAAACAAAAGAGCGAGCGCATGTGCTAGCCATCTGTCTCCATTGACCCGCCGGCTACTACGACCGAACATCAGCACTACCGGGACTTACCCTCTTAGACCACAACCACCTCCTGGGAAACACACCGAACAGGGCGAGACCGTCTACACCCACCATCTCTACCATCCAAACATGCATCACCCACCGCCCCCCGACGCGCGCGAGCTGCTGCCACCGCTCCTAGCATGCCTCCCGACTGCCTTTTTGTCACCACGGCCCCCACCCGCTCTCCTGCCGGTCTTAGCTCCTATCTTACGGCAGAGAGTGGCGTTCATGTCGACCAGCGAGCAGCGGACCGAACACGGCTGGCTACCTCTGTTACAATGGGATTCCGAGCGAGCGGCCAAGCTGCCGGAGGTGGTGGAACGGATACAGCTCGAACCGCATCCAGTCTCTGGCGAGCTTGAGCTCGACGATGTCAGGCCGGCCAAGTACAGACGTTTGGACGACGAGACTTTGCATGCGCGGTTGGAGGTGGAGCAGTTCGAGTTGCTGCCTGTGTTTGTCTGGTGCGAGAACGATGAGCATGGGCAGACGGGACCGGGTTGGAAGTTGGCGGAGCTGAGGACGTTGGAGGATCGCGATGACGGTACAGAGTGGTTCGTATCTATCCCCGAAGCCAACGACGCGACCAACACGCATTCGATTGCTGTGCCACCGGCTACCAATGGCGTCAACGGCCACCGTCCTTCCGTCATACCCGCCGACGAGGACGAACAGGAAGAGGAAGATGATGGGAGCTACTGGGCAGCCTATGACCGCACCCCCGGCGCCCGCACACCAGCAGCCACACGCTCTCCCGCTCCGCCGAACAACAACAACAACACCAGCAACAACCGACAAAGAACCCAATCCGAACTGGAATACTTCAATCGCTACGGCGACGTACAACCTGCGATGGATGGCCACGACCCAGACGAAGAGATGCCAGAAGAGATCCGAGGCGAAAGCACACTCAACGGCCAAGCCCTCAACACCGACTCCCAAGCCCAACATTTAGAGCCACCGCAGTCCCGCTCGCTCTACCCCCTCGACACGCACCACAAACCCGACGGCGCCCACGACTCCGCCATCGCCACCGCCCTCACCCAATCTCTCTCCGGCGCCGACGCCCTCTCCATGCCCCGGCCCATCTCCCCCGCCTCATCAACCCACAGCAGCGTCGACCGCTTGGAAGAGCAGGCCGAAGCCATGAGCGCCTCCGCCTCCGCCTCCAACACCACAGCCGATGCTGAGAAGGGCGATGGGAGGGTTCACGGGGATGATCGGGCGCAGGCGGGGATTAAGGCGCATATTAGCACGGATATCAAGAGTTTGTTCCGGTTGGCGAGGAGCGTGGGGATGGAGAGGGGGGAGTTTGTGGAGGTGGTTGGGAGGGAGTTGGGGGTTTTGGGGATGTTTGAGAGGGATGACTAGGCATTCTGGGATAGGGAGGAGGGGAGGGGCGGGTGGGGGGTGTAGAGTGCTCGGCTCCTGAGCTGTGGGCACTACTACTGTATCTTGGATACCTCGTACAAGAGGTTTGAACAATTGCTCCTCCTACGTCTTCTCCATGTGATTTGTGACTGCGATGGTCTTCAGCTCCAAGGTCAATCGGGAAAGTGTTAGTGGACGTTCAAGGCGCGATTCATGCTAGCCTGGAAGCATGAAAACGTGCTGTATTCTACGTCCAGTACACCAGCTTCGCAGCCTTATCAGTCAAGGCCCGACTATCTCCGTGGAGCCAATGGTTGGCCAATGACCTTGATGGTCAACGTCCCAAAGTCGCTTTGCGCTCTTCCACAGCACTCAAGATGAAATACAATCCATTCTCGGAAGTTCTGGGAGTCGGTATTGGACCAGGACGACGACGACCATCACCACCACCACCACCGCCGCCATGAACGGCCACCCCCCCGAGTCCGAGAGCGAGCACTTCTCCCCTTATAGACAAGACGGCAAACTTGTACGTAACTCTACCACTCTACCACCACCCAGCCCCCAACTTCCCCCGTCTCAAAGTAACTGACCAACGCGCTTGCGATCCCCAGTACGGTTTCGTCTGCATAGTCACCGGCGCCACTCAGCCCGTCGGCCGCGCCATCGTCACCGAGCTCGCCACCCACGGCGCGGCGTGCATCTACGCCTGCTCGTCCTCGTCCTCGTCGCTGGGCGGGGACGATTTCGCGGGTTTGGAGGCGGAGGTGCACAAGGTGTCGCCCAGTACCAAGGTCATTGGGTATCCGTTTGGGCTTGCCAGCGAGGAGGAGACGTTGGGGTTGATTGATGATGTGCTTAATACTTGGGGACGGTATGTAACATCCTGGTCGAAGGAAGGGAGACGTTGGTTGCGAATGCGGGGGGGGGGGGGGGGGGGGGTTTGGCAGGAAGGGTTGAGAGTGATTTGCTGACAGATGGTGAGGTGGTAGGTTGGACGTGTACGTGACGTCCTCGGGGCTTCTGGGCCCGTCGTCGATCACGGAGACCACGCCAGCGGATCTGTATAAGCTGTTCGAAGCAAACAGCATGGCGCCCTTCTTCGCGCTCAAGTACGCCCCACCTGCTATGGCCAAGACAACACCCAAAGGCAGCTATCCGAACGCTGCGCCGAAAGACCGCGCGTACGGCAGTATCGTCGTCGTCTCAAGGTGAGACACCGAACCACCCCCTCCCTTCTTCCGCCACCCACTAACGCCATGGACGATCATAGCGTAGCGAGCACCTACGGCGGCTGCTGGGGCGCCGGCTACACCATGACCTGCCACGCGGCCCTGGGCGTCGTGCGCGCCGGCGTCGCGACCCTCAAGGGCTCCGGCGTGCGCATCAACTGCATCTCCCCCGGGCAGATCGACATCGGCGTCGATTTGAAGGGGTTCGATATGAGGGGCTTGAGCGCGCAGTTCCCGCCTTCGAGCCTGCAGAGTGGGGAGGGGAGGAGGGAGATTGTGGGGTTGGAGAGGGCCGGGGTGCCGGGGGAGGTGGGGAGGGTGGCGGGGTTTTTGGCTAGTTCGTTTTCGTGGGTTTGCTCTGGTGTGATAGTGGGTTGATGTGAGGCTGACATTGTGACAGGTCGTACATTACGGGACACAATATGGTGGTTGACGGTGGGGCGAGCGTGATGAATCCATTGACGATACCTATATAGGGTTTATCTCGATCGTGTACAAGCTGGGTATGAACAATACCATTCTAGCGTGACTGGTTCCCCGCAGCACCCAGCTCCATCAACACGAGCATGACCATCTTCAACGCCCAAGAGGTTGGGCTTGGGTCTGGACAACCTCGAGGCACCACCATGCCCGATCACTCCTCCGTGCACTTGCCCACCTGCCCAATCGACCACCCAGCCTTCTAAACCACCCCCTTCCTCGGCGAAGGCCCACTCGACCTTACTCCCTTCACAATCTTATTCGCATCCCGCCAGTGCGTGAACCCCGGCTGCGTCGTGGAAGTCCGCGCCCGCTGGCTCGCGCGGCGAGTCTCCGGCGTATTAGACACCACTGCCTCCTTCGCTACTGAGGTGGTGACTTGTGAGCCGACTGCTTCGTTTTCTGTCTGGTTGTTGGGTAGAGCGCCTGACATGAAGCTGTCGAGGGCGTCATCTACTTCGGGCGTTTCGAGGTCGGCGGATTCGAAGCGGACTCGTTGGACACTTGAGAGAGCTTTTGATGGGGTTCCGATGCGGCGGCGCTTCTTGGGTGGGCTTGGCAGGGTGCTTTGTGCTTCGATTGATCGTTCGATGGGCGGCTGACGTGATTCCGGGTCGTCTGTGACAGGCGTGACTTGTTGTCGTGGTGCGACTGCTTCCCGGGCAGGACTGGCGGCATCTCCGCTTCCAAGAGCTAGCCGTAGAGCTGCTGACGTGGATGATTTGAGCACGTCGCCACGTTGAAGTCGCGAGACGAGTACCAGTGCCAAGTCTTGGGTTGACAAAGGCTGAGCTTCGAGAAGTGCGATGCGGTCCCCGAGCTGCAGTAATTGGTTGCTGTGCTCGCTCGTACTGGCTTCGTGCGCATTGATAGAGGTCGTCAGAGCAGCGATGGTACGGGCTGGGCTTGCACTTTCTGATCGATGCCGCTGCAAGCGACCCTGCACATCCTGCAGCTGCTTCACTACATCAAGTGCCTGCTGCTGATACTCCTCGTACGGTTTGATACGTTCTTCCAGCTTTGCTAGCGTCGCCTGCAGAGTCTTGTGCTCTGCTTGCAGACTCGTGACACGCTCGTCTTGTAGATTGAACCTCATAGGGACAGTCGGTGAAGCCTTCTCACTCCGGAATTCAGCACTGGGCTCGTTATGTGTTTGAGGCCGCGGGACCGTCTGGTGGCGAGCTTCTGGTGCCCTTGGACGTGCCTCCGTTCGTTCGGTGGCTGCAGTCATGCTCGCAGTCTCCGTGATGTGCGATGGTCGTCGATCCTTCATGTGCCTAGTTTTCGGTCCGTCCTGCGAGGCCATCATCTCTGCCGCTTTTGGTATGACCGTGGGAGCTTTGCGGCGCGATGCGACGTGTTTGACGGCAGATGTCCAGAATGTTCATGGGATGTCCAGCATCTTCTTCGTTGGCTTTTGTACTCGTACAAGGTGAGGACGTATCGTGGTACAGTCGTGACAATAGCTGATGTGGCGAACAATGGCAGCCCAAAGTTGATGTCAATTGCAGCAAACACATGCATGCTCGAAGAAGGTGGACCTTCCACCACCGGAAGAGCACGCCGAACGGCTGCAAAGCGAGCATGCTACATACATGAAGCCATGTCAATTAGGTACTCCAAAAATACTCTCATGCTTCCATGGCTAGCCTCATCATTGACGGCCCCAGAGTCCGACGCAGACGCAACGCGCTGGAACCGCGATACACCGCTGTCACGTACATCTATGGTGGCGTGCAGCCTCGCCGTGGACAGACTGAACGAAGGGCCGCGACTTGGCTGGATACGCCAAGCTCGCTTTGTGTGCTAAACAGGCAGCAAGAGAGAAGATAGATTAATCCTGGGAGGGCACTTGTTGCATTGATCGGTCATTGCACGGGGAACATCAGAGAGCAACAAGCTCCATGTTCCGCTGGTATGGAAGGGCCAAGAAATGCCATGTCTATGTTTGGGATGTGTCATTTGAAGAAGCGGGAGAGATGCAGAGACGATGCCTCGAGACCGTGGGAGCGATCTCTGCAAGCTAGCGAATGGTTTTGTCGTGGTTGGACGCTCCAAAGATTCCTAGCCTCTGCCTCCGTCGACTTCTTTCCCCGCTGCGTCAAAAGATCCATCTGATCACCGGTGTAAACGAAGAAGCACTTCAAGGGAAACGCTTGGCTTCCTCAAAGTTTCTTCGGCGTCCAGGAAAGATTCGCGTGGATGGAATGTCGTGAGACGACCCCGGGGGAAGACAATGTACACTCATTGCTGGGCATATTCGATGTCGACCTCTCCATCGATTACGGCGAAGGGCGAGTATCGCTCGCCTGAGGCCTCAACACGACATTGGTTGGCGAACAGGTCGCATTGGAGGCAGACGAAATACGTGTCCAAGTGCCGATAGGAAACGCATCGAGGGAACGAAAGGCGGTCTGATACGGGATGCGTATCATTGGATCCTGGACCATCCCACTACCAGAAATGGCTGGAGCCATGCCAGCAGCAACTGCTGTGGGTTAGAGCGAACCCTGGGAAGTGCAAGCCCTTTCGAGGTAGCTGCCTCCTTCTGGTGTTCGAGAAGTCTTTCGAGCCTTGATATTTGTCGTTTCAACGGTCACGTCTCGAGCTTCTTGAGCTAGCTCGATACTGTGGACAAGGAAAGATGAAATAAATACCGAGCGGAAATTCGTATGGGACAACATCGAAGACAGGAGCCACGAGCTTAATCTAGCCATCTTTCACTTCACCTTGAATGCTCGTGCTGTGCGCCACTTTAACGACATATCTTTGCCGCCAGTACCCATACAGGAAGGCTCCTCGTCTAAGAGTCTAGGCCCTTACCCGTGAGAGATTGGCTCTTTTCTTCTTGCTGTATGCTTGCATCCGCACTTTCGCCATCCCGAAGTGCTGCGAGTGTAACGCTCGGGCGACGCAAGTCACGCAACCGGATCTTGGACGAGGCTTTGGGGGGGCTCTGTGTTCGACTACTGCTCACATGGGTATGACGGGTCCGCCTTCAGCACCTTCTCTCGAATTGACTCACAGTGCTATCAAGATGCACCTAAATGCCTTCACTTCTGTTTATTTGAATATCGTCAAAAACCAGCCAACATACGCCACCGCGCCAACAATCGCCGCGATATCAAGCATCATGTCCTTCTTCTCCTTTCCAGGCACGCTTTCGATCGACGACGTACGAAAACTGCCGTAGCGGATCAGAACCTGACTTATGCAAGCCTGTGCAACTTGTGTCGTGCCATTGAAGTCGCAGATATTGCTAAAGGACGTCCCAGATGAGCTAAGATGGTAGCGAAATGTTCTGTAGCCGTCGGGAAAGCCGTGCAGTTTTTTGGTGATGGCTGTGCACGTAGTGTCGCTTTTCTGCGCGTTCTCTTGCTGCAACGACTTCGACATCGGCACTGATTTGTCGGCTCCACCGTTGTTGGACAGCAATATGCCACGATCATCCTTGATCGTCACCATCTCTTCGATGGTGTAGGTTGTCGAGCCCAAAGCTGGCTGCTCAGTCCAGCCTAGTAAGTTGCAAGCGAGAGCAGCTTCAAGATCGTCTTGTGTCATGCGTGGATCATACATCATCGAGTACAATGTCGGATCTTGGGGTGCAAGTGTCTTGTAACTGTCGTTGATGGTTCGGGAGTTCCCTACCGCATTCTCATTAGCCCCGAATGGTCTCGCCCAAAATCACGACGAGTGTGTACACACATGTGACATGGGCTTGAAGTAGCAATTGGTCAAATGGAGTACTAAAGTTGGTGGCAAAAGTGTCGTTGCCAGTATTATTGAACGTAAACAGATCTACCGGACCCTGTTGCTCCTTCGGTAATTCCATGGTGCCGTACGAGAACATGGTCACACAAGAGGTATTCCCGCTGTTTGTCCACTTAGGAAATGAGCAGGAACTCCATTGGCTGTCCAAGTATGCAGAAACGGCATCGTTGTACCCGCCTATCAGTGCAAATCCTGGAGCTTCGAGGGAGTCCAGGATGTCGACTTGGTAGTTCCACTTCGGATCCTTGAAGTACCATCTTTGTGCGCCTACCCAGAAGTATATGAGCGTCGCAGCGATAGCGCCAACTTCAATCACAAGCGTTGAGACCCTGGGTAGTGTCTCTGTTCCGAGACTCTCGACTGGGGAGTCTGAGGTGGCGTGCTCGTTGGCGCCCGCGTTGGCGTTAGCGGCGGCAGCGTTGGCGTGGGCAAAATGATGCTTGTTCATCATGGCGACAATAGTCAAAGCGACAAAGAACAGTAAGGCTCCGCAGATCAGCCAGATAGCAAGTAGCCAAACGATCGTGTATACAGTGAGGTCGGTCTTCATCTGGTCGATGTCGTAAACAAGATAGAACAAGGCACCCCATAAAGACACATTGCACATGGCCAGAAAGCCGATCAGTGGATTCAGATTCTTGGTACCAAGAAGTCGCTTCATCTCTGCGAAGTAACCATGCCGCGTCGCAAGCAGGCGGTGGGTCTCCTGGTCTATGCTGGCTTCCGTGCTGGCTTCCGTGCTGGCTTCCGTGCTGGCTTCCGTGCTGGCTCCCTCGCTGGCTTCCGTGCTGGCCATCTTGTTGTGGGCCTCCTGTTTGCGGTCCATGCGGCGCCTGTCCGGATTGGTTCCGTCTCGAATGATTCTGAGCCGACCAGTCTGGTGGAAATGGACCTAGCGGCGGGGAACCTGGCGCTCGACCACGCGGTGACTCTCCCTGCTCCGGCTGCCCTCCATGCTCGCGTCGCCTTTCATCCTCCCGTCCATCTCCCTGCCGCGGCGCTACCCTTTGCGACGGCTGCTGCTGCTGCTGCCGCGCTTTTGACTGGGTTCTACAGCTCCCTGCAGCGATAGGTAGCGGCAGTAGCGGTCTTTGCTGTGAACCAGTTCTCGACGCGCTATCACTCGGCGTCTGTGCTCGACTGGACTCTGATGCCGACGCTGATGCCGTCATTTCAATTCGAGTGTCCACAATATTCTTGCGGCCGCGAACGTGTTTCGCCGCCGCTATGAAATTCTGGGCTGCCATTGCGCCCGGAATTTGGACGGCGACAAAGTCCAAAGGCGTCCGGCAAGATCGTGTTCGTTGCAGCATTGGCTGCGCAGCCTTCATCTTGAGTACTATTTGTACGTCGTCAATGAGGTGGTGGCGTAAGCAAGCCTCGCGACCGCTGATTTGCTAGAATATCAGCCGCCATGCGCAACAAATCATTCGACAATATTGGTCGAGGTCTAGGCCAAGCCATCATGCTATTCTTGGGGTGCGGGCTTGACAAGTGAATTCGTTTGCCGGCCATGTTTGGTTTCGACATCTACTCCTCTTGCTGGGTCCAAGCCGACTTCGCCACACTGGCACACTTTCAGCCCATGAGGACAATCTGATGCGTCCCGTCCGGCTACAACCGTGGCGCGTTGCGTCGAGGTGGCTGGGACCGGTGCAAGGCTCCGTGGTGTCGAGAACGGGCCCGCAGTGAGATGTTCGGGGTGGTGCATTGTTGGTGCTCAACTACTACTGAGACTCGCGACATCGACTGTCTACGGTAATCCAGACTCTGTGACAGCACAGGCACACACGATAGCGTGTCGATCGAAGTCCAACGAACCCTACTTACATCGCTATCGTAGAGTGCACTGAAGGATGTGCGAGACAGCCTCGATGGCAAAGTGAAGTCGTCGTCTTGGGTGCCTGAGGCATCAATTCGAGCTCCACGAAGTTATGGGTATACCTTTCGTGTATGTTTACCGCAGAAAACATCCAAGCGATGGCCCTGGATTGACAGCGATGGCGGGCGTCCGCAGTCCCGACACTGCGTCCATACTCTCCCACAGTCCCAGCCGTAGACCTTCCACTTTCACCGGCGGCCGTGGTCCCGCCTACACCCTCGACACCTTCTCTAGTCAGGATTTCATCGTGAAGGACTTCATCGAGACGCTCACAGATGGCTCCATCCCCGTGCGAAGGTCCGGGACGACATCCGCGCGCCAGGCATTCGATCCAAAGCCCCTGATTCGAACATTCGAACACACACTCGCTCGTCTTCGCACCCTCTCGGAGGATCTGGAGGCCCGTGAGAGTGAGCTCAGTGGTAGCGTGCGAAAGGCCGAGACGCAGCACAATAGTAACATCAAGTCCCGTGAGCAGGAGCTGGAGAGGGCTATCGACGGGTTTCACAGGTTGGAACGGACGCTCGATGGAGATGGAGACTCAGGCGGGAATGCCGCCATGCACATAGGGGAGCGGCTGGAGGAGTTGGATAGGCAGCGACAACGGGCGCAGGATGCCAAGTTTGTTTTGCAATGTTGGCTTGAGGTCAGCGAGCGAGGAGATCTGTCGGCGTTGGATGACGTGCGAAGGATGGGCGGCGGGGAGGGCAAGGTGCGGTGCGCACTTATCGCCCGACAGCTACTCAACATCTCGCAACGACTGGATCCGGTGACGAACGGCACACCGCAGACCCACGATTCGCATCTAGCGAAAGGCGTTGATGGTCACCTCGACGACACAGAGCTACCCAATGGAGGCTTCAAAGCCAAGGCACGAGGCGGACACCAGCCGCGCGAGATCATTGAGAAGTTTCTGGAGATGCTGGAGAAAGACCTTCTCAAATCATTCGACGACTTCTATCGAAGACAGAACTTCGACGGCATGCGAGAGTGCGCCGTCGCGTTACGCGACTTCAGCGACGGCTCCTCTGTCATCTCCCTCTTCGTCAACCAACATCAATTCTTCATCGACCGAGCTCAACTCGTCACAGAAGACTTGGCCACAGATACCGAGGCCTGGGACCGCCTCGCAGATCCTGATACCGAACCACCGGGCGTAGAGCCAAGCCTGCAGAGCCTAATTGACGAAGTAAAAGTCGTGTGTCAAGAAGAGAGCTTCATCATCAAACGTGCCTTCCCTTTCCACGAAGAAGTCCTCGCCCGCTTCCTCCAACGCGTCTTCCAGCAGTCCATTCAGCAGAAACTGGAAATTGTGCTCAACAAAGCCGACTCTATCTCCTCGCTTGCCTTTCTCCGCAGTTTGCAAGCCTCACGCTCTTACATTGCGGCACTAGTCGAGGACCTCAAAGCACATGGCCTGACTGAGCACCCGGAGCCGGCTTCTAGTGTCACTGCCGCGGTGCTGGATCAGCAGCTAGACGAGCTGTTCGTTCCATACTTTACCGGTTCGTCATATATTGAGCGTGAAAAACGAAATCTGGGTGAGCTGTTTGAGGGTCTGCTGTTCAAGTACCAGATCTACCATTCCCGAAGGCGGAAAATGCAGCCGAGCAGCTATCTGGGCCAGTTGGCAGCGAGAGGAAACGAATACATCAGCAATGCCCGGGAGGCATACACCAAACGCCTCGATACCGCCGACCTACCCGCCCGACAAAAAGCAATGCTCCTGCGAATCGCCGGCCTGCACGAGCGCGACCACACCGGCGCCGGCGGCCAGAGAGAAATCGACGTCACAGACGAAGACGGCAAGCTCAGCCTCCCCTTCACCAAGCGCATGCTCAAATGGCTAGCCGAAGGCGTCGGCCGCGGCCTCGAGCTCGCAGGCGGCGGCAACGAAACCCCGCGGGAGATCCGCGAGTTGCTGCACCTGCTCGTCGCGAACGTCGGCGAGATATACCTCGAAACGGCCCTAGATGCTATGGGCGACGCGGCGGCTGTTGCCGAGGGCGCCAAGACCACCGAGCCGGATCTGAATTACTTGTTTTGGTTGAAGGGCGCTATCAGCGTGCTGCATCTTACTCTCACGACAATTCGGATGCTGTTGCTCCCTCTCGCCGCTAGCAATCTCTCGATCCGCAGGGATCTGGAGAAGTACACGACGACGTTCACGGATCGCGCGGAAACGAAGATCGATCTGATTCTACACCGCACCCTCGATGCTTCATTGGCGTGGTCTACGCGGCTGCTGTCGCAACAGCGTAAGACGGATTTCCGGCCGCGCGACGATGCGAATTTGCAGCTCGATCACCTGCAGACTACTACTTGTGCGGCTCTCTGCGTTTTCCTCTCCCGCGTCCACTCCAGTGCCTCGGCGTCCCTGCTGGGTTCCGGCAGTGGGCTGGAAGCCTTCATTCTCGAACTTGCTATTGGACTTCGCTCGCTCTTGCTGCAGCACTTCAAGTCCTTCCCTGTCTCTCTCACAGGTGCTTTGGTCGTGAGTAAAGATATTACGAAGTATATCGAGCTGTTGAGGGGGTGGGAGTTGCCTGGGTCTTTTGATCCTAGTCTCGAGGTCCTGACGGAGATTGCGGGGTTGTTTGTGATTTCTCCTGAGGCGTTGAGGGAGAGACTGAGAGGGTTTGGGGCGGTGGGAGGGTTGGTCGGGATGGAGAGGGGGGACTTGAGGGGGTTTGTGGTGAGGAGGGAGGATGCGGGGAGTGTAGGCGTGCAGGCTGCACTGAGTGTGTTGTGATCAGGGTAAGCGATCATGAACTAGTCAAGGCGCACTGGGAGAAGCCAATAGCAGTTTGACGGGAGGCGAGCGACCGGAAGAAGAACTGCCATGAGGGCGCTCGGCCACATACAAGCGCCAGCTCTATGCTTCTGGGGACGGCAGGCTCGCCGAGCCCAATCGTTTCAGCGTGGAGCATGACTACGCGCGCTCAATCGGAACGCAAACGAGAGCGAAGAGAAGACAGCATGGAGAGGGAAGGGCATGCCTTGGCCCTGCTACCGGGAAGCACTAATGTCCGCCTACGACTGGCCGTCCTGGTCCGCCTTGAGTGTACAAACCGCTCCGCTCCTCTCTCGCAAGCTGGCCAGTCACTCATAATCATACTGCGACCCAAACCACTCTCGCCGACCCGGCGCATAATCGTACTGGTGTCCATACCACTCGCGGATCTTCTGCTTGCGCATCTCAGGCTCCGGCAGAGCTGTATTCCCTGACTTCCGAGCAGCGTCTTTCTTCGCCATCTCAGCCGCGACTCGCTCCGCCTTCCGCCCTGCTGAATACCGTTTCGCCTTCTCAGCCGCATCTCGTGTCGCTTTCCGAGCGGCGATGCGCTCTACTTTCCGTTCAGCTTTGAGAGCTGCGAGTTCGTCGCGGGACTGTGGGTATGACCAGCGCTTGAGGATATTGGGACCATGATCTCCCCACGACCTCCAGCTGTCGAGCCAGGTTTTGGCGGGTTTGTCGATTTGCGGTGGGGTCTGCTCGAGACTCGGGTACCTCTTCGCAGATTCCTGGGTCGGGACCAGGAAAGGGGTCTGCTCGGCTCTTAGGTGGTTCTTTGCTGAGCCCTGGATTGAGACCACAGGGTCCGCTGCGTGAGCCGTGTAGGGGGGCGGAGCTGCCTCATCCGTCATGGTGTTGGGTATGGAGGTAGAAGATAGAGGTGTATAGTGGACTCTATGCCAGAGCTACGATCGATTCCCGGGCTTGGTCTTCCGCTCGAGTGGACGCTCCGCTCACGCTCGGTTTTGCGAAGCCTTAAACCGTTCTTATACGCCGCTTCATCATGCGGAGTCAAATCTGGCCTGACCGCAACCCCGTCAAGACTGGTGCATGGACATGTACATGTACCTATACTGAGGGGCAACTCGCCAAGAAGTGGCGAAGTCGTGGCAGGACCACCTGGAAAGCTGCTTTTGACAGGACCTCAGCGCCATCTCACTTATTAGAGTGGCATACGACCACAACATCCTCAACGTACTCCTGGTGACGTGGTATTTTCCTGCTCATACCCACAGGCTGTCGTGGATCGTCGCCGCACTCGGAATGTCTGCTGATACGTTGTTGGCAGACGATATCCGGCAAGCCCAGCACCGCTTGACGACCATATCTTTGAACAGGCCGCCGTCGTTACCCGTTGACATGTTCATAGATGCGATTGATGGCCGTCCCATTCAGAATGTACAGCATTCTGTCATTCCCAAATGGACATGCGTTCTCAGCCTGGCCTGCGGCTCATCGCGCCAACAGCCAGAAGTTGATTGTGCGACGAGTCCGGGTGCACTTATGCATACATGTAGGTGGCCGAGCCACATTCCACGGCGTAGATTCGTTGCCGCAGCGCCGTCTCGCAATGTCGCACTTCCGCAAGACGTCACATCTGGCGGACGCAACGTGCGAGAGCATCCTCTGCGGGACACGACGCCGTGCAAACCGGTGAGAAAACCCATATCCAGAGTATCGAGCAACAACGCCCGCGTCGAAGTTTGCTTCGTCGCATAAGTCGTGCGGTTTGCAGTATCAGCATACCAGCTCCCTTTGTCCTTTTGCTTGCGTCCCAATGCGGTCTTCACGTCGACATCGCCGCAATGGACCTCCCTTCCATCTTCGACTTCTTCGTCCGACTCACGCAACCTTCCGCCTCCATATCAATCTGGCAACATCCTAGCCTAGACACGATGATTGTCCCGGATCTCACAGGCTTGCAGAACGCCACCGTGAAGCTCAATGATACAGCCGCAGAGGCATCCACAACGCCTGTCGTCAACGCGACTGAGATTGTCAGGAAGGCCAAGACATTCGGCAAAGCGAACGCGCGCTTGAGCGTTTCCAATGGCACGGGGCGGGTGGCACAGGCGAAGAAACAGCCGGTGGCGAGCAATCTGCAGGACCGACAGACCTGCGCAAGCGGCTCGGCCTTCTATGCTTGCGCAAATGGCTTTCGAGGATGCTGTTCAGTCGACCCATGCAACCCGGGGAGTACATGTCCCGATGGCCAGGACAGCACTACAACAGCAGCCTCAAACACCAATGCTCCGACCGAGACTACAAGCAGCATCACGCAGTCCAGCAGTGTAGATCAGCCTTCGACGATATCAAGTGACACTCCGACAAGCTCGACCAGCGCATCGGCTGCCAGCTCCACGCAAGACGCCACAGCTACGCAAGGCTCCGCGAGTCTTATAACGGCGTCGTCAACCGGGAGCGCCAGCGCATTCGCTACCGTAACAACTCCGGCGTCGACTACTGTTGCGACTCCAGCGCCGGCGTGTCCTGCCGCGAACGACACCATGTACACCGACAGCTCCGAAGTCCAGTACAACATCCGGTGCAACGCCGACAACTCCTACGCATCGAGCGACACGATCCAAGTCAGCGTCGGGGGTTACGGCGAGTGTTTCTCGGCATGTTCCAACTCGACCGCCTGCGCTGGCTTCACTTACGTCGGCCTCGACACCGGCAGCTGCTACTTGAAGGAGCAAATGCCAGCCACGAACTACGCGCCCGAGAATGGCACCAACTACATCTCTTGCGCCAAGGTCAACCCGACTGCTGTTGCTCCTTCTGTGAAACCAACCAGCACAGGCAGCCCACCTGGTGCGAAAAACAGCAACACCGGCGCAGTTGCCGGAGGCGTAATCGGCGGTATCGCCCTCCTCCTCCTTCTCCTCCTCCTCATAGCTGTCCTTACCAAACGCCGCCGCAAGAAGGTCGAAGAGCGCCGCGCAAACGCCACCCACATCTTCCACGGCCCAACGGAAACTCAAGACATGACCCACCGTAGCCCGTCAGGCGGCCACGCCAGGACAGGAAGCACAGCGCACGACGCCTTCGCGCCATTTGGAGGTTCGTACTACCCTCCCACACACACGCGCCAGCGCAGCATCTACCAAGCCCCTGAGCAGCAATGGGTCTGACCAGGGTTTTACGTTAGGATACTACCGGGGCTTCAGCAGTGCGCAGGCTGATCGGCAAGCTGAGAACGAGGACGAGAAGATGAGGGCGGCGAATGCGCTCAAGCCAGATCGACTGCCGCCGTCGTTGCCGCCGGGTTTGAGGGCCGAGAAGAGCGGCGGGACGGTGCCTGCTGGCGTGTACAGGCGGCCAGACCATTTTGAGGATATTGTCGCCATGCTGGACGGGACGCCGATCAATCGGCCGCCGATGCAGGCTCCTGGCTCCCGCTCACCACGGTTCCACGAGAATATTGCCGAAATGGAAGACACCTCGAGTCGCACGCCACCGGGTTCAGCGAGAGCTCCACGGAGTCCACGAACGCCGGATACGGACTCCCCAACCCTCGGTAGAGCCTCCGACAATTCGGGACGCGGCAATGAGCCTTCGCTCGCCGGAGAGGTCAGGCGAAGACAGCATCTGATGTCTTGGAACACGTATGATCCTCGGCAGGCGGACCAGAGGGGCGGAGAGGAGCATTCCTCGGCGACGATGGTTCCGAGGACTCCACCGGCGGTGAGGAGTCCTGACCAAGTGAGTCCGGATCTGAGCAATATGCCCAGGGATAGCAGTCTTGTTGTTAGTCCCTTTGGGAGTCTGGAGAGGGGGTATGATGCGCCGAGATAGTGATGTAGATCACGTATTCGCGTAGTTGTACTTCCTCACGTCTGCTTCAAGTCCAACTAGTCGAGCACTTCGCACTTCGCTATCATTCCTCTTGCCATTGATCGATGGTCCGGTTGGTCACTGAGAAGATACGCGTGCTGGTGTTGATGCGTGGTCCAATGTTGTTATGTCTGAGGATATAGCAAGATGGTACTCGAGATACAGTCGATCAAGATCCGGGGTGGAGCAGTCGTGCCTTGATTGCATATCGGCTAGTCGGTGGCGAGAGCGTGTAGTGCATGGTACTTAAATCGTAGCATTGCGCCGCCTTTGACATGTGAGGACTTGTGGTGCTCGTCGTCCTTCCGAGGCGTCGTGCTTGTTGCTTCGCATCAAGTCGCCATCTCCCCTCCATTCGTTTCCTCCAAATTCTCCGGTGCCTCTGCAGCCTCCTCCGCGACCGCCGCATCCTCCCCAAGCCACCATAAATCCGGACCCAGCCCCGTCAATCCCATGCTAACGTTGAGCCGAAAAGGAGCCGGCCGCATGCCGTAAACATCCCGGCTCTCCAGATCAAAGTCCTCGTCGAGCTTCTTCATCTGCGGGGACAGATCCTGCCATACTTCCTGCTCCACGCGCATGAGACACTTCTCCGTCCGGTCGAACCAGAACTCGTTCTCGTTCGCGCGCCAGACCCAGACTGTGCCGCTCTCATCGACCTCTGGTGTGGAAGGCGAGAACAGGAGACCTCGCGGAGCTATAACGTCTTCGAAGAATCCCATGGACATGTGGATACCCTCATCGTTGGAAGAGGAGATAGTTCCGCGAATTATCTCGCCTTTGAACGGCCGGAAGACGACTAGTTTGAAGTCGACGTTGACATGCACAATACCCGTGCCGTTTCCGATGAGGCCCTCGGAAGCTGAGAGGAGCGAGTGAAAGCCGACGCATAGGCCGACTTCGTGGATGACTTTGTCGGCGTACTTGGTGTTGATCCAGTCTTCGATGGCGCGCTCGCTGGGTTTGTTGAAGTCCGAGGGGAGAATCTGGACGACGTCCGCTATTGTGACCTATCATGCGTCAGTGTTGACTCGAAGTTGGGCTTGCTTTCGTCCTTACGAGTGTGTACATCGCATCAGCTGCTCCCCCTAATCCCAAGCGTCGGTGGTGCTATCCGCCTTGACTGGCGGGTCGAGCCGGCGACCAAAGTGTTCTTTGTCAGGCGTGCTCCATGCTCGTTGCAACCATGAACATATGCAATATACTCAAGTCAAACCTGTACACTGTGGACATTTCTCGATATCGAGAATTGAAGTCTCGGGGTGTAGTCACTCGGCTGCACTAACGCTCCGGCCCGAACTCCGATTCTCACCAACTCCGCATCTTCTTTCCTTCCAGATCGCTTGTATATCATCTGCGGACAACGGTGATCGGCTGTCGGTGAATGCAGCCTCTAAGGCGGGTGGTCTATTGAGCAACATCCACACATACGGAGAGAAATGAACGGCGGGTTCTCCTTCCCGCCTCCGCCTCCACCGCCACCAAAAGCTGCACCCTCGAGAGACAGCCTAGACACCTATGGCTTCTCTGGTCGCGATCGCGGCAGAGGTCGAGGGAGGGGAAGTGGAGGCGGACCTGCTGGCGATGGTGGACGTGGACGAGGGCGAGGCGACTACCATGTCAAGCAGGATCGGAACCGTGGTTATGGCCGGGATGCGGCTCCCTGGACTCCACCGGCGATGGATGCAACGCCATCGAACGGCAACATGTATGCTCAAAACGGGCATAATCGACCAGCGTTTCAAAACCTGCCTTCTGGAACCCACGTCAACCCGAATTTCGTCCCCTTGAATTCAGGTCCACCCTCTAGGCATCGACCTACCGACGAACCCTCACTCCCCGCGTCTACGTCTCCTCCACGGACTGTTGCTGGACATAAGCGGAAACTAGATGCTCTCCGACCGCCACAGCATGAATACCGACCCGGACCGCAGCCTGCACCAGAAGTACCAAAGTTCGGAGCGTCCTTCCTGCCCCCTAAGCCCGGCTCAACAACGGCTGCTCCATCGCAACCTAAACGGGGACTACACTCAAACGGACTAGGACTGACGCCCAGCGACGGACCTCCGATTTACTCATCTTCCGACGACGAACCCGACAATGACAACCCCGACCTCGACGAAGAAGCCCTCCACGCCGAGCTCGGCGAGAAACTCACCTTCGAACACAACGGCGTCGTCCTCTCGCTCAGCTCAGCCGCGGACCTGGCCATCTGGCAGAACGAGCGGAGGAAGAACTGGCCGACTAGAGCCCGGATGAGTGAGAAGGAAGCCGAGAGGCGGCAAGTTGGGGAGGAGCGGAAACGGCTTTTTGCTAGCGCGGCGAGGGTGAGTCAGAGGGCTGTGGTTCGCACTAGGCGAGAGGAGCGGGAGGTGGAGAAGATGAAGCGTGAGGCGCGGGCTCGGGAGAAGCCGGAGCTGGCTGGAGGGAAGCCTGGCCAGCGTTCAGTCAAGACTGCGACGGAGGTCGAGAAGGCAAGGCGGGAGCTGAAAGCACAGGAAGCGAAGCTGGCGGCTTTGCGAAAACGCGTGGCGAAAGGACAGGCAGCTGTAGATCTCGCTCGCGCATCGCAGGTCGAAGCAGATGACGCCGAAGTCGAGCGACTCGCAGCATCGTTATCGCAACCGAACGAAACCCAGCCTCCCGCGCAAGAAGAGGCCGACAACTCCGACGCAGCCTCCTCCGTCCTCTCCGTCTCGTCTGTGCTCAGCTCCGACACCTCCTCAGACCCGGATGCTAATTCTGCAGACGACGACGACGAACTCCCCGAAGAAGCGCCCTCCAAACCCTCCCCACCAGACTCTTCCACACGCCCGCAGTCCCTGTGCAAGTACTTCGCCGCCAGCGGCTACTGCCGCGACGGCGAAGCGTGCAGGTATCGGCACGAACTCGTCTCGGGTGGGCCGGGCGCTCGTCAGTCTCGTCCGGTAGAGCAGACCCCAAAGTCTGTACCGCAGAGGGCGAAGGTTGAGAGTGAAAGGGGGAGGAAGGGGATCTATCGGCGGCTGGTGGAGCAGCAGGGGGAGGAAGAGGATCGGGTGGCATTGCAGGTCATCAAGTACTTGGGCAAGGCTGGGTTCTTCGGTGGCGGGAGTGCTGGAGATTCTGTCGGTGAGAGTAGCTAGAGTCTCTGCCGTTGATCGGCCACTCAATGTGTATTCGTAGATTCCGAGTACCATCAATCATGTATCTGCCAGCGGAGGCTCGTCTATATCATAAGCAACCCCCAGCTAAACATGCCCAACCCCGTTCCCCTGCTGCATCACTCCATTCCCAATCTTCCCCCCCACCACAACCCGCTCCAACGCTTGCCGCACATCCCCCACCAAATCCCCGCCATCCTCCACGCCACACGACAACCGCACCAAATCCTCAAACACCCCCGCCGCCTCCCGCTGCTCCCGCGGAATCCCCATGTGCGTCATACTTGCGGGAACCTCGACCAAGCTCTCCACGCCGCCTAGACTCTCCGCGAGCGTGAAAATCCGCGTCGCCTGGCAGAACCGCGCCGCTGCTTCCGAACCACCCTTAATCCGGAACGACAGCATCCCGCCTCCCAACCCGTCGCGGTGCTGTTTCAGCGCTATTTTCCGGTGGCGATTCGAGGCGCTTCCGGGGTAATTGACGGCGAGGACGTGCGGGGAGTCCTCCAGCGCTTGCGCGACGAGCAGGGCGTTCTTGCTCGCTTCTCTTGCGCGCAAGTGCAGGGTTTTGACGCCGCGGTGCGCGAGCCAGCAGTCGAAGGGCGAGGGGACGGCGCCGATGGCGTTTTGCAGGAACTTGAGTTTCTCGAAGAGAGCGTCGGAGTTGAAGGCCGCGACGCCCATGAGGACGTCGCTGTGGCCGTTGATATATTTGGTCACGCTGTGGACTACGATGTCCGCGCCGTGGGAGAGCGGGTTTTGGATGTAGGGGGAGAGGAAGGTGTTGTCTACTACGACCATTATGCCGCTGCGGTGGGCGATGTCGGCTACGGCGCGGATGTCGACGAGGGAGAGGGTGGGGTTTGAGGGGGTTTCGATCCAGATGAGCTTGGTGTCCGAGGTGATGAGGTGCTCGATGTCGAGCTCGATGGAGGGGGTGAAGGAGACTTGGACGCCGTGAGCCGAGGCGACTTTGGTGAAGTATCGGTGGGTGCCGCCGTAGACGTCTGAGACGGAGATGACGTGGCTACCGGCCGCCAAGCTCTGCAGTATCGTCGCCGTCGTTGCTGAGCCGGAGGAGAAGGCCAGCGCATATTTGGCCTGCTCGAGGGCCGCTATACATCGTTCAAAGTTCCATCGGTTGGGATTCGAGGAGCGCACGTACTCGTGCTCCCCGATTGGCTGTCCCACGGCGCTTTGGGCGAATGTGGTGCTGAGTGAGATGGACTCGATGACTGCGCCTGTTACTGGGTCGTGCTCTGAGCCGGCATGAACGGCGAGGGTGCCAAACTTGTGTACAGGTGAGGGTGCGCGTGGTGGTGTGTCGATGGGTCCATGCTCGATTGCCATTGGGGGTAGAGGGCGGGGAGAAGGAGGCGCGGGTGTACGGGGAGGGGGTGAAGAAGGAGGGGGTGAGCGAGGAGGCTAAAGACGTGTATAAGGGATAGGATGGTGATCGATGAGACTAATGTAAGGTATATTTATATATATTCTTGTGACGTTGAACATGGAATAGCACGCCACCTCATTAATAAGGTAATTCACGAGTCGCTGAATAATCACCGGGTCTGTAATAATAATGTCCATCTGTTGATGATATGCGTCCGGACTAGCTCGCCAAGCCGGTAGCCGAAACAGGGCTGAGCTAACCCCGGACTTGGCCCGCGGAAGACGTTAGCATGACGTCGCAAGGTGCTGCACCCTGCAGGTACGGCGGTTTCAGGTACCTGAGGTGCGTCCCCGGGATAAACAGGTTGGATTCAATGTTCCCAATGGTCAACACAACACTCAACACAACACTCAACACACATCAACATCGCCACTACAAACGAAAACACCATCTCCAAACTCTCCAACCACAACAACCACAACAACCAGAACAACCACAACACTCCTTCCACCGTTCCCAAAACCATCATGAACGTCATCAACGAGGGCGCAGAGTTCCTCAGCGAGTCAGGCAAGACATACCTCGCCGTCAGCCCTCTCGGACAAGCCAACGTCTGGACCGCCGTCGACAAAGGCAACCTCGAGAACATTGTCGTCCTTAAATCCCCCGCCCCAGACGACACCGACCCGTCATGGCCCCAATTCCAGCACGAGATGATCATGCACGAGCTCCTCAAAACTTGCACCGCCGTCCGCAAGCAAATCGACCGCATCCCCCCCGTCGAGGCCGCCGGCACCCCACCCATCCTCGTCCTCGAGATCATGCAAACTACCCTCTGGAGCGCCCGTACCAAACGCCCCTTCACCAAAGAAGAAGTCCGCTCCGTCGCACGCCAAGTCCTGCGTGGCCTCAAGGAAATCCACGACAAGGGCCTCGTCTACGCGGACCTCAAGATGCAGAACGTCATGATCAATGGCTTTGACACTGCGGAGCCCGGCGTGCTCACACAATTGGAGGCTAAACTGGGTGATCTGGGCATCGTCATGTATCCGCAAGTCGGCACCGTGCAACCCGTGGCGTACCGCGCCCCGGAGGTGTTTTTCAAGGGCGCCATCACACCGGCGGCGGACATTTGGGGGTTCGGGCTGATCTACTGCCATTTGCTGGAGGCTATTGAACGCTTCGACAAGACGGGGTTGTATGATGATTTGAATACGGGCGGCGGATCGATGCGGGAAAGAGAGCAAGCCATGCGGTACGCGCTCGGTAACGACTACGATCTTGAGAATGTAGACTACTACAAAGACTGCGCGTTGCCTTACCGCAGTGAGCATCACGAAACCGGGCATCACTGGGGCGAGCTGCGGAAGCGCGGGCTGGATGAGGAGGACATCGAGTTCCTGCAGTGGATCCTGAGGTCGGATCCCAGCCGACGGCCTTCGGCCGCGGCCATCCTCGACTCGGACATCTTGAACCCGGAAATCAACGGGGAAGCGCACGGCGACCACGCCGGGCAAGTCGAAGGAGCCGTCATCTACAAAACCGCTCACGAGCCCCTCACGGAGGCCAATGGACACGGCCCTTCCAAGCGGCAGCGCCGGGAAGACGCGGAGAGTTCGGGGCCGGCTGAGATGGCTACTGTGCAACGGCCTGAGGCGCCGGAGCGAGGAATCAGCCAGGCCAACTTCACCCCTGGGGTTGCGTTGCCGGATAATTCGAACGCGGGCAAGCTGCTGGACAAACGAAACGAGCATGTTAGTCCCATCCTCGAGCACCCAATGGTCCAGAGCGTCATCCACGAGGCCGCCGAGGAGCACAAGACTGAAGCGCCCAGTGCACCAGAGCAAACGCAAGGCGGCGTCAAGCCAACGACTTTGACGGACATGTTGGCTGGAAAGCCGCCGGGAGTGCAACAAGGACAAGGCGGCGCGGAGTCACTGAAGGCTGCGCAATACGGGACTGGTGCGGCCGCCATGATGGCCAACGAGGCCCCGAAAGTGCCACAAGGTGGCGTGGAGACCGCGAGTGCGTTTCCATCGATGAACGCGATGCCCAACGGTGCTGCGTTTCCCGAACGACCCACCTATCTCGCTCACATTGGCAAGAAATCGTCTTCTGGCGGGACTTGGCTCTCGTACCAATAGAGTGTCCCCGGGACGTGACTTTATACTGGAGTTATGGAAGGTAGACTCTACACACTGTCGCTGAGTACAAGCTCGCTGGCGGGGAGAATTGGTCGGCTGGGGTGAATTGGTAGTTGTTTTTGGCGTATTGGCAAGGCTGCCCATGACACATGCGGGCGATGTATCATACATGGCCTTGGAGCCCGTGAGCTCTCGTTTGGCACGGGAATTTGTGGCGTACGATAGAGTAAGTATGTAAGGTATATGTACAATACATTGGCACACACCGGGTTGCTCTGCAGAACAAACGCCTCCCTAGGGTCCTGCCCATCACACCAACAAAATCAGCGACGACGGGATGCTACTTGACCAGCCTCGACAGTCTCGGAGCCACGAACCACACTTCAGCGCCCAAACACCTCGCGCTCCCGCCCCACAACCCATCCTACCCAAACCCAATCAACCGCCCTCCACTCAACACCTCCCCGACCCGCCCCTGCACCTTCCCAAACCGCATGAACCCGCAACTCTCGCTCTCCCAATGCCCAAACAGCCCCGCCAGCGCCGTGAACTCCCGTCCACACCCGGCCTTCGGGCACCGATAAGCCTTCAGCCGATGCACGCCGGAATTCGCATGCTGGTCCAGCGCGCGCAGGGTCCCGAAGCCGCGGTGGTAGAGATAGCACTCCCATTCGTACCCGTTCCAGGCCGCGTCCGTGGCGCTGTAGGTCGTGGGAGAGGAGGAGGAGTCGTGCCAGCCGATTTGCTTGGTGGTGATGAGGTGGTGCGGGTCCCGCTCGCGGACGATTTGGAGGATGCGGTCGCGGTTTGGAGCGCGGGCGTGCGGGCAGGAGGCCGTTTCGAGGTGGTGGAGGAGGCCGGAGGCGGTGGTGTGGGCCGCGCGGCAGAAGGGGCAGCTTACTGAGCGGCCCAGGTGGAGGCGGGAGTTGCGGTGCTCCGGGGTCAGGTTAGCATGTCAGTTGGATAGTCAGTAGTAGCAGTCGATTTTGCAGGGTATTGGAGGAGGGGCAACATCGGTGGCGAGTGGGTGGGAGAAGAGAACGCGACACCTACCGCGCGATAGTTGCTCTCGCTCTGGAAGTGCCGGTCACAGTCGGCGCAGTAGTTCTTCCAATGGGCCTTTTTGGCCATGTGCGTGTCGACGGCTTCCTGGGTTCTGTACTGGTCGTCGCAGGTCTCGCACTTGAAGTCATAGGCCCAGTGGTCCTTGGAGTCCATGTGCTGGTCGACCTGATGCTCGGTGACGAAGCAACGGGTGCAGGTGTCGCATTCGTACATGATTTTGAATCGTTTGCTGTGGCGTTGGGGCTGAGGGGGTTGGTTTCTGGTCAGTACGGAGGGACGAGGGAGCGAGTGTGGGAGAGAGTGAGCGAAAGTGGTGGGAGGGAGAAGGGAAGGTGAGGAGGATGGAGGGATGGAGACATTAGGAGGCAAGGAGACAAGGAGAGAGTGAGATAAGGGAAAGGTGGTGTTTGTCTGTTTCACAAGCAGCCACCACCATTGGCATTTGGCAGGGGAGATGGAACGAGCTGGAGCTGGAGGCATATCACGCGGGATTCCCCGTCGGCATCGGCCGCTGCCGGGTCGGCCAGAGCACTTATCTCAGCGTGGGCTCAGTACTCTCAGCGAGCGACCCCCTAACTCCTGCTAACTCCTGTTTAGTCCTAGGTTGTTTTATAACGTATGCTATGCGGGTAGCGTTACGGGAGCTCCGCTCCTAAACTCCTAGCAACTCCTGCTCTAATTATATACGTCGTAGGTTTAGTCTAACCTTATTTAGTAGGGGCTTACTAAGAGTCTAAGGCAATTCTAGCTAGCTTTAGTAAGTGCAGACGACGGTTTAGATATAGTAATAGTGAATCGATGCGACAGCCTATTTTACTATTACTACTATGTTTATATCCTAATTGCGACATTACATCTAACTCTCTAGGGTTAGCGCTTTATTTTAAATTAGTTATAGACGCGCTATCTATACTATCGCTACTGCTACGCAGTCTAACAAACTGCTATAATATCCCTAATCTATTCTCTACGCTGCTAACCTCGCTACTAGCTATAATGCCCTTAAGTCCCCCTTATATACCCTTAGAATTAGACGACGAAGATAAGGAGGATAGCGAATCTAAGTTTAGTATAGCAGGCATGTTGCTTAGGGCGTCGCAGCGACAATACTGCCCTTAGATGTCTTAGTAGCAGAAGCTTAAGCAGTTTATTAAACTTTTAAAAGAACTACGATAGAGCCTCTACTAGCTCTTAGTTACTTAGATTAGTAAATAATAGGTTAGTAAGCAAGATAGTAGTATAGGGGGGAGATCCTACGCCTCGCTTCTAGTTCGCTAGCAGGCGCTTATAGATATAGTATATTAAGAGGATTTCTAGCAATAGTTGGGGTACTAGATAGTCGCTAAGGATAGCATCTAAACTAGCACTCTTATAAGGGAGTTAGACTATCTTATTCGGGGCCTATACTTCGGCAAGTTAGGCAAGGATAAGACTATATAGTTAGAGAATCTAGATTAGACGCGCGCTATACGCGTTATAAAGAATATAGCCCTATCCTAGAACTATCTCGTCTATTCGATAATTAAGAACGAGCGAGCGCATTAGCTAAGCGCGCTAAGTACGCAGCTAGACTAAGATGCGCTGCCTAAGCGC
>JASUXV010000062.1:0-34384 GCA_030411845.1 Friedmanniomyces endolithicus
CTCCGCTATCCGAACCAACTCTAGACAATTGCAGGCCTGCGGCTATTGACTTCTTCGCCATGCCGGATTTGTGCATCATCATTCAATTCTCCACACACTTTCTTCCTCTTACTCATCCTACCCGTTGTTCTGGACCATATCACAAAGACCCCTGTCCATCGGTAACATGCTCGAAACTGGCTGGCGGCAGCATCTCCTCGGAAACAAGCGAACATATGGAAAACCTTCGTGCCATGGCGCGAGAGTTTGCCTGCCGTAAAAAGCAGTTCCCTGGATTCTCCACCCCGCGCTCTTGGCGGTCCAGCACGGCCTTTCGCGGCGCTAGGGATGCTAGCAGCTTGTGCAGCCAGAGCCGTTGTACGCGCACGACCCGACGGAACGTGCGTGACGTGACGTATACCAGGCATGATCGGCACGCTAGGTGGCTAGTACGGCTGATCTCAGAAGAAGCTAAGCTCAATTTGGACCCTAGCAAATCCTTGTTTCAATGTCAGGCGAATAAAAAGCGAGCTACGAGTGTCTTTACATTTGCACGTAAACGCGGGGCACGGGGGCGGTCCAAACGGGGGCGCGGTCCAGCAATCCACTAATTCCATGTTCACTATCTTGTACACGCAATGCCTCCCTGAAATCGCGTCCAAATCAGTCCAAACGAAGGCAGTATACTGCTTGCGATATCAGCTTTCCAGTCAGGCCAATGCGCATCGATGTCGGCTGCTGCAAAGACCTACAAGGTGCCCAAAACTACCTCATCCATCGAATCAAGGGAAGACCTGCAAGAGAGGATTTCAAACCACACAATAGAAGGATGTCTACCATTGAAGAGGAGGTGATAGTCCAGAACATTCTGAAGCTTGATGCCCAAGGACTATCCCCTACAATCAGCCTAGTCAAAGATATGGCAGATTCCATCTGTAAAACAAGAGGTGGACCACCTGTTGGAGTCAACTGGGCAAACACCTTCATAAAAAGGACTCCAAGACTTCAGGTCAAACTTGGAAGGACATATGAGAGGCAAAGAAGGCTATGTGAGGATCCAAAGGTCATTGGAGCCTGGTTTGAGCTTGTGAAGAACACAATCAACAAGTATGGGATCCTACCTCGGGACATCTACAACTTTGATGAAACTGGCTTCCAAATGGGCCAGATCTCTGCTTCAAAGGTTGTTACAGATGCAAGCAAACCAGGAAGGCCAAAGCAGGTCAAACCAACCAATACACAATGGGTCACATTGATCCAAGGAGCTTGTGCAGATGGCTCCACAATTCCTCCATTCCTTGTCTTCAAAGGGAAGGAGCTCAACCACACATGGTTCCACCAAGGCCTGCCTTCAACATGGACCTTTACAGTCAGCCCAAATGGCTGGACTACAGACCAGATTGGCCTCCAGTGGATCCAGCATTTTGAAAAGGATACAAGGCAGAAGACAGTTGGAAGCAAAAGGCTCCTTGTTCTTGACAACCATGGAAGCCATACAACACCTGAGCTCAGGACGTTCTGTGAAGACAATGGCATCATTCTCCTTTGGATGCCTCCACACTCTTCACATATGCTTCAACCAATGGATGTTGGCTGCTTTGGTCCTTTGAAGACAGCCTTTTCAAAACAGAACCAGGACCTCGTCAAAAACCATGTCTTCCATGTTACAAAAGAGGACTTCATTGCAACTTTTCACCAAGCCTTCCTTGCCTCCTTCACTCAGGCCAATGTCCAAGCAGACTTCAGAGGCTCTGGCTTGCATCCATTTGATCCAGAGGCTGTTCTGTCACACTTGGACCCAGTACCAAGGTCACCAAGTCTGCCTCTGTCCCAAGAGTCATGGCATGCAAAGACTCCAAGCAATACCAAGGAAGTGGACAAACAGGCCACTTTGATCAAGCAAAGGCTTGAAAGGCACCAAAGCAGCTCACCAACCCCAATCATTGAAGCCCTTGACCAGTTCTCTAAAGATGCCCAGATTATGGCTGCTTCAGCAGCCCTACTACAGGCACAGATTACTACCCTCCAAAAGGCCAATGAGGCTATGCATGTTCGAAGGAAGAGGACTAGGAAGGCTTTAGTCTCAGACAAGGCCTTGTCAGTTAGTGAAGTCCAGGCTATAGTTGAGCAAGAGCAGGTTGAAGCTGAAATAATGGAGGAGATGCCAAGGCCAAAGAGGAGACCGAAGACATGTAGCAAATGCCACACACAAGGTCACACCATCAGAACATGTAGGATTCAAGAGTAGATACCAATGTATAATACGCGTGAATCTCAAGCTGTTTGGACGAGTAGTCGTTGAGATATTCAATTATCAAGGTGGTCAACTTGGAATTGCTGGACCGCGCCCCCGTTTGGACTGCGCCCCCGTGCGCAGCGTTAGAGCTGAGCCCGACATTGTTCCTCGGTCAAGTTCCTTGTTCGCTGCGTCAACCTTAGATATTATTAGGGCATCATGGGAAGGGTGCTTCTACTGCTGCCTGGACTAAGTGCACAGGTTCCTCCGGCGTATGTTCCCTCTTGCCAAGGGCCTCTGCGCAGTCGTCGTGGTAGACACAGTCTGTCATCTGATACCTGGCCACATGCTTTGCCGTTGATCTAATTTGGGCGTTACGACACCCTGCACCCGTTCAAAGGACGCGTCCAGGTCCAGAGGTTGCGCAGGTTCCTAGCGCATATAGGTAGCACCGGCCCCGCAGCTCATCCCATGCGCTCCTTTGAAAGTTCTGGTTACAGCGGATCGACAAGCTTATAAAGCTGTGTCTCGATTAGACCCAAGTCCGTCGATCTAGCCCCCATCAAGAATGCGTGCTTGCACTTCTCCAAAGTAGGAAGGTCAGTCTGCTTCTAGACTGGGGAGGTGCTCTCGAAGAGGCTTAGTGTTCCCCAGTCAGGGTGCGGGGGCACAACTGCTGATCGAAAGACCTACCTAGATGTGCCTCTAGATGGAAGACTGAGGGCCAGTGGGATCACGTCGTATATACAGTGTCGTCCATCTCCAGACTTTGTCTATCATCCCCTCAACTTGTCAATCGCATCATGTTTCACGCGAATACGAAGCTTCGTGGACTCTTCCAACTTTTGTCCCTCCATGTGATTACCTCTGTGACCGCTCAGCGTCCGGCAGATACATCCATCTGCGACTACTATACTACGGCCCTGTTGACGAACGACTCGGCTGCCAACCAATACACTCTCTTGACACTGTTGGTGAATACTGCTGTGATTGGGAACTATACCGAGGTATGTACGCCCGAAGGTTTACAGTTCGTAACCCTTTGCTAACGCTTGCGGTAGCCGAGCAATGGTGTACTAGTTCCAGGCATCCTCAACCCCAATGGCATGTACAATGGGACCGCTGTCAACCTGCTCCCGTATTTCAACGGCTGCGATATCTCGACCAACAACGGCACGGTATTCAACCTCGTCACGAACCCGCCCATCTCTCAGAACTTCCTCGACGGCGGTGGCGCGGCTCCGCTCATGAACAACATGCCTGCCAATGACACGACGTCCAATCAATAGTATGTTTGTGTCCTGTTCACTGCTCCGTGGTAGTACTAACACCTGATTGTCAGTTTCCTTCTAACGCATTTGTACCAATACTTCGGCGTCCTGCTCGGCTGCTCCAAGTATAACACGCCTGGCTTTCCAGCATACGGCGGCGTTGGAAGCATGTACCGTGTTCATCAGTCAGTCTCCCTCCCGCACTTCAATTTGCTCGCATCATCTAACGGCCTCTCGCGTCAGGTACATGGCTCTCGATCCTTACGAGATTGGATACTTCATCACACAAGTCGGCCTGTCTGCTGCTTCGTTCGGCGTCGCACAATCCGACATCACCGACGTTGCTTCCGCCCTCTTCTCGCTTTTCAGCTACAAATGTGAACCCCCGGTAACAGTCGTGCCCGCACAAGGCCCAGTTCTGGACTCGATTTGCGTTGATGTCACCTGTCCGGCAGCCCCCAATGCGATGTGTGGGCTCTACGACAATATGAACGGTACCAGTCCGAGTCCCGCCACCGCCAGTTCCTGTTTGACCGGCACCATGACGTCGACCTCGATGTCGAACTCGATGTCAACCTCAATGTCTACTTCTTGTCCCACACAGACAGGCAAAGTATATACGAAGACCGAGATATTCACGAAGACCGTCACAGTAACCAAGAAGCCTTATCAGACTCATGTCTGGTGTGACAACGAGTGGCAGTGGTGCAACAAATAATGGTGGAATTCAGCAATTTCGTTTTCCATTGTTTCACCAAGGGAACCGAGAGTACCGACAGCTAGCTGAGATTGTAACGAAATTCGAGCTTGAAGTTTCTATGGTTGGAAGTCTTAGTAATCGTTCTGTGTCTTGTCCTGTTTCTTCAAGTCTTCGCTATCGCAACGCACACGGCAACGGGGTTGTCGGCTGTCTCTTTCACGCTCGAATTTGCCTGTAATGTCGACAGTCAGTTTCGAGAATGCAAGAGCGCTATCGAGCGGCTTTCAGTGTGCCGCAACCTCCGCGACCGGCTTCGTTCCGCAGGACATTATGTTGCTATAAATGTGGAAGCAATTCAGACGGCCGTCGTCCTGCTCCAATCTCTAAGGCGTGAGGTGCGTTGCAACCAGAATCATCGAAGACATCACATCGCAGAACGAGAAGAGACAACGATCTAACGTCTAAGCATACTGCGAAGCGAGGAGACTCAGTGTAGGCGCTTAGCAATGAAATCGATTACGTTGCACGGACATCGTGAAGTCATACCCGAGCATGGTTGATGGTATCCAACGCTGACGTCTACCAGCTGGCCCGAATCCCTGGAAGGTGGCTCTATTGCTGGAAGAATTGTCCATACGCATTGCTCTATGGCTAACCAGGAACCTGGTGAGGGCTACACTACCGTATCTGGGCTACAGTCAGCTCTGTCGATTCGACGATTGCAACAGATCTCAAGCCTTCGAGCTCGCGGAATCAGGGAGCAAATTGACCTGCCTCAGCTTGTCGTCTGCGGCGACCAGTCTACCGGCAAGAGCTCGGTCCTGGAGGGTATCACTGGCATTCCATTTCCGCGCCAGGGTAAGTAAGCGACCATTGAGTCTCTTGGTTACGGCGATACTGACCGCTCGATGAGTCGTTTACAGAAGGTGTCTGCACAAAGGAGTGAAACCATCATACCACATCTATCGCGCGACGATACGTTGAAGGCGAGTCTCCAAGCGTATCAGCGTACCATCAATGGCTTTGAGGAACTTCCAGACGTCATTGTCAAGGCAGGTGTGCTTATGGGAATCCGCGGTTACGGTGATAACCATGAAGGACCATCTTTTGCGGAAGATGTACTCAGAATCAAAGTGACCGGCCCTTGCGGTCTCCACCTGAGTATCGTCGATTTGCCTAGTCTGATTTCGAACGCCAGTGAAGAGCATACCGAAGACGATGTGGGGATAGTCCATAGGATGGTCGACTCATACGTGGAAAAGCCACGAACCATCATCCTGGCCGTTGTCCAAGCTGGCAACGACATAGCGGATCAGAGCATCATACGGAAGTTGAAGCTGTTCGATAAAGCCGGACAGCGGACCGTCGGTATCGTCGCAAAGCCCGATCTCACCAACGCTGGTGCTGAAGGAAGGGTTGCTGCGCTGGCAAAGAACCAGGACACCACCAAGCTACAGCTGGGCTTCTTTTCGCCCAAGAACTCAACACCGGAGGAGCGAGAAGATCTGATCACACCAAAACAACGCTCCGCGAACGAGCTGCGCTACTTTCAGTACCTCCTTGGAAAGAGTAGAACTTTGACACTACGCGTGTAGGTATCGACAAGCTCCAGACCTCCTTGCAAGCATTACGCGACCGACATATCGAGAAGGAGCTACCTGAGGTCCGCGAGGAGATCAAGTCCACAATCAGAACGAGGGAACAAGAAATGTTTTCGCTGCCGCCTGAGCGACCCACCATCAGCTACCTGCGCATGTTCCTGTCCGACCTCGCCATGCAATATCACAGTCTTGCCACCGCGGCTCTCAATGGCGACTACCACACCAGTCATACTCCGTTCTTTACAGCCAATGGTACCATAGTGGGGTCGACCAGGCTCCGAGCGCTGATCCATAAATTCAAAACCGAGTTCTCCGACTACATGAGAGAAAACGGCGAGAAGTTCAAGCTAGGCCATCCACGAATTGCAGACCCACCAAGCAGAAGTCCTGAGTCGATCTTCTCCCTCAAAAAGAAAAAGGAAGCTCCCAAAGCGAAGCATGCAGGCTGGGACAGCTACGCAGTCCCGGCACCTCCGTCAAACGTCTGCGATCATTTCGCGTCTGTAGAAAATTATCGGGAAGGATCTTTCCCTGTCATACTCGTTGCCGACGAGGATTCTGCACCAGACCCGGCAGATGTCGGCCAAGATGATGTAGTAGATACCTCCGCGACCTTGTCGGACACAAATCAGAGGCTCGTGACCGAAGAAGAGATGAAGGCATGGTGAGGAAGGTAAGCACGCTTCAAAAGATGTCTTATCTGGCACAACACTAATGGCCACGCACACAGTTGTACTTGATGACACGTGGCCGCGAGCTTCCCGGCAACTACAGTCATGTACTACTGACCGAGCTTTTCCACCAGCAGTCGGTGCTGTGGCAACGAATCGCGACCGAGCATGTCGAACACGTCAATGACACCATCGGGACGTTCGTAAACAAGGTCATAGCTCATTTGAGGGTCGAGGAGCAGGTGTTCGCCGGTATCAAGGAAGGGATCAATTGTGCGCTGCAGGAGGGTAGGACAAGGGCGGAAGAAGAGTTGATGCGGTTGTGTGCAGACGAGCAGCAACAGCCCATCACATACAACCACTATTACACTGACAACGTGCAGAAGTCGCGGTTCGACTCTACGCAGAAAACGATCGAGCGAGCAATGGAGAAGGTGAAGAACGTTGACCCGGATGATTTGGAAGGCACGGCGGTTGGCAACATGAGCACTGAAACGCTTGTTGCTGCTATCATCGTAGCAAGTGCGTAGTTTTCTGGACTACTATCCATGGTACAACCAGCCCGGCTTGGTGGAGGTTTTGCCCCTTTCCCGACGACGTACCAAGTGCATCACTCCACAGATCCCTAAGATCCGTACAGTTTCCCATTGATCCAGCAATAGAGCGGTTCAGGGTGGCAACAACCGCAACCCAAGCAATGCATCTCTTACGGAGAGATACAAACCCTGGCAGGCAATGGAGCTTCATGCGCGGCTTTCGTGAAATCTGATCAATGGTCACAGTGCGTGAACTTGCAACACCCGCCATCTTCGCTCAATATTCTCTAGTGCGTCGCTTATGGTGCAAGGGGAGTCTGTTGTACAAAACGGAAGTCAAATGGCGAAGAGTGGGAATATCGAACTCTAAAAACCGGCGTTGACTGAATTGTACCAAGAGCTACACAGCACTGGACTACATGAAGCTCGAACCGGTGCGTAGCGATATCAGAAAGGGGTCTGACCATTGCATTAGTGACCGATTGTTTTAGCGTGCAAGTCGCACCTCTCCAAGTGACGGGTAACATCATTTCGGCGACAGCCGGTGACAGCTTCACATGTTGCTAGAGCCGGGCAAAGTTGGCTCTGTTGAACTCGAGATCTTGCGGCGTGACGTTGCCGCTGACGTCGAATCCGCTCTTGAGCATGTCGCTGCCGTAGCCCAAGTCGGAAACCGTTCCACCGCCGTGTTCGAACTGCGGTGTGTAAGATGGGTCGATGTACAGCAACTGAGGCGACGCCATGAAGTTGCTCGAAGCGAAAGCACCGAAGCTGGTGTCAATGGATGGCGGCAGCAATGTCTGGTTGCGACCATCGTACGATTGTATGGCGTTGTTGCGCGGCTTGGCATTAGGGTTGTAAGAGTAGGTCTGCTGGCTGAACATCATCGACATGCTAGAGTCCAAGACCGAGGGCTCGGCGAGCATCTGCTGGGACTCCATAGGCAGGGTCATGCTGATCGGATTCATGCAGGCGTTCATTTGCCGACCGAAGCCCGCACTGGACAGCGATGTCAGCATCTCGTTTCGTGGCCGCTGTGGTTGCTTCTGATCGGTCGGGGTAGAGACCTGCTGAGGTGAAACGCTCGCCTTGTTGCTATTCGATCCAGTACGCGACATGGCTGCAGAGGTATATGTGGGTGAAGGCACCTGGAATTGCTGAGATACAGGCGTAACTGGGAGCGCGTTATACACTGGGAACAATATGCGTTGGTTGTCGACCGGCTTCGAATTAACAGGGCTCGACTGCGCCGACTGGGAGTGCTCTTCCTTGAACCGCGGGACATTCTGTGTGATAGCGACTGAGAGCGGGCGGCTATGCCTGCGGTAGCTCGCTGGCATGGGCTGCGCATCGCTCTGCGGCATCGGGTAGGATTACTGCCTGTAATTCGAAGTAGCCCTGTTGTATGTCTTGGTTGGCATCATCTGGCCATGAAATGGTGGCTGTTGCTGCTGCTGCGGCATCTTCATGTAATCTGGGTTGGTGAAGCCTGCATTAGGTGGGAAGCCGTCGTTTACCTGCATACCGTTCACGGCTACGTTGCCAACCGCCTGTCGCATAGCAACATTGTTGAGGAGGTACGATTGAAAACGTCGGTTGAAGTCTGCATTCTGAGTCTGGAGGTGGGCGGTCAAACGTCGGTATCGCATGGGCAGATCGTCTTCTTCTTCTTCGTAAATCTCCTCGTCGATAACATCTTGCTCGGTGGAACAAAGGGATCGGCCAGTGCGTTGCTTGTGGATCTCAGATGCTCGTCTTGCGGACTCGACGCGAGCCTCAAGGTTGCGATCGCTCCGTCGGGATGCGGCGATGTATGCACGCTCTTGGTTCTCCTCGTAGGTACGTTCCGTCTTCATCGGCTTGATAGACAACGTCTTTGTGCGCAAGGGAGGCATATCAACGGATCTGTAACGACACCATGTTCAGCGTACACGCAGTTGCTGTTGTGCAATGGGATACGTACGAGTCAGAGAATCCACCGCTAAGGAGATGTAGCAAATATGTCGTCCGTGGGCGGCACGAGAGAGCACCGGATGGCCAAAACCTAGCTTTGATGTGTGGGGCGAAGGCGGAATCGGAGCTTGCGTAGCCGTTGCGGTTGAGCGTGTCTGACCACTTCGTGAACCAAGATTGGGGCGCTGCAGTTGCGTTGCGGGGAGCTTCTGATGGAGAGGTGACGACAAGCGTAATCCGAGTATCGTACAGAGACAGGAATATCAGATGAAAGATAAGAGCTTGACCTCAACTTGTCTAATGACAAATGTCACTCCGAGGGGTGCAACGAGTAGTGCAACAAAGAGAAGAAAAGTGATATCGGGTATGGAGCGTATCCTTCACAGATCGGACGCATGCAGAGGGCAGTAGCTTCCCGCCCTGCTCCACCCGAGGCACGTCCCACCGGACAGTGTCGTAGATTGCCGTGATCAGCGGCGAGGTTTAACAATCGGGGCAACAGCTCCTTCACTCTTTCGCTTCTGCCACAAAATATCTTTCCCAAGCTGGTCATTACCGCGCGAACGTTTTCTGGTGCCGGATCTAACATGACAATTCTTTGCGCGTCCACGCGCGGGTAAGACAAAGCGCTTGTTGGCGGGTCGTCATTTTCCTCGATGGTATGGTACGCACTGCTACAGATATGGCGAAATGCGCCTGCGTGGTAAGCTGTGTTGCAACTCGCCCTTAGTAGGCACGGTACTGTTTGCTGTCAGCCACCAACTCCGTCCTGTCGCGGTCTCAGGCCTCCAGCGAGCACCCTTCAGCTCACACCATCGGGAGTCAACCACCAGATCGCGCTTCATCCTGCACTTTGGCGATCTGGCTACTTGGAGAACTAGCCGACGTTCTCATCGCTAGAGTGTGCTTCGCAGCCGTTGCCAACGCGTCTACCGCAACAATAAAGTAAATAAGCTCTCTCACCTCCCACACTATCAGTGTGGTCGTATAGAACAGTGAGATCTCGCTGGAAATTTTGCGCGGGAAACTGAAGACGCTTTCATTGATGCAGTGGAAATCTCACCACAGCCCAGGCTTGCATCGGAGCTAGTGAGGAAGCACCGTGCAGCATGTATATTGAGGGAGGGGCTCTGCACCTTTGCAACCTTCTCGGGCTTGCGAATGTCGTTCAGCGACTAGAACTGTCAATCATCACAGCAACGATCCGGCAGTCTACATCAAGGCTATGCACCGATACACATGCCAGTGTCCGCAGGCTTTAGGTGACTGAGTGCTGGAGTCAAGGGGTATAACGTCATCCGAATGATGATCTACGATGAAGCCGCAGGCAGCCATTTCATTAGGTGAATACCGTTAACGACCAGAGAGCTGGCACTAACGACGAAGACACTGCGTGGAAGCTTAAGCATCGACATGCATAGAGCGCGTAGGCCCCCGCTGCAACTCGTCGCCGTCGCTACAAAAAGTCATCGAATGAGCTTTTTAAGAATGTAAACGTCGTCGACAGCGTCGAATCAAGAAGGCCCGGTTCACCCAGCCGTTCCCTCCAGGCACAGTAATCACTAAGGAGGTACCGCCAAGCTTCTACCACAAGGGACCGACCAGCGTGCAGAGGTCGCTGCAGCAAAGACACTCGTAGCCCGCTTTCACCAGCCTGACATTGAAATAAAGATTTGCTAGGGTCAGATGGAGCTTAGCCTCTTTCTGAGATCTGCAAGACTGCTGCCTAGTGTGTCGATCATGCCTGGTGTATGTCACGTCACGCACGTTCCATCGCGTGCCGTTACGCGCACGGTGGCTCTAGTGGCATAGCCCGCTAGCCTGTCCGGCGCCGCGAAAGGTCATGCCAGAATGCCAAGAGCGCGGGTGGAAAGTCCGGGGAGCTGCTTCCCTAGCAGGCAAATTCCGGCGGGCATGGCGCGAGAGTTTCCATGTGTTCGCTTGTTCCCGAGCAAATGCTGCCGCCAGCCAAGCTTGAGCATGTCACCGACGGAGACGATCTTTGTGGGAAGTTCTAGAATCACGAGTAGTACAGGCGAGAGGAATGTCTCTTACCATGTCATAACTTTTGGCTCTTCAATGCCTCGGGCTTCTGTACCCCGTGGTCCAATCCAAAAGGGACTAAGCGACAGCCCCTGACGATCGACAAGCCGTGAAGCCCAGCGTGTCGTCTGGGGCGTTCCAGGGGTTCACGTGCTGACCCGACGAGATAACTTACCGCTGACCGTCCCGTGTTAGTCTCGCTAGTTGAGCGCTCGAACGTCGTTCTCCAATTCGAACCGGCTTTTGAGTTTGCGCTACTTGGACCCTGCACTACCCCGTCCCATGCGCTTGTGCCAAACTTATTAGCAACGAACGAGGATGCAGCCAGCTCCAAGCATGGCTAGTCAGTCCCGAGCCTGCCCCAAGCCGACTTCTGTGGTAGGTACTGATGATCGAGCACACAGGAGTTACTGCCAGAGTCGTATGGTTGGTTGCAGCGTCACGCCAATGTTCTCCCGGATGTCGCGTCGCCGCAACCCCGCAGGAGAGAGGCATTAGACTGTGCATGCGCCCAAGGTACGGTTTGGGAAGCCCTGCACTTGTGACCTCTAGCCCGCTGTGCCGCCTTGGCAACTCGACGCTGTCTCTCAGGGCATGTCACTGGAATGATCTGCTGCTTTACGTCGGCGGGATCGAGCCTGTATCGAAATGCATCCTGGGCCGTGCACGTACCGTATGCGAGGATGGTGCTCTCGTTCTGGGATTCCTTGCAACATTTGTCGTGCTTCCGTAGCCTGCGAGCTCCAGCTAGCAAGTAGCGCAGTACAGGGCGTGCGACGGGCTGCGTAATAAGAAGTGGCTGGGTGTCGTCGAGGCCCGATTCTGGTCGGTACTGACATGCGTCGATCGACGTGGACGGGTTCGAAGCCGTTGACATGAGAGCTTTGACAAGTTCGGCTCCTACTCCCCAGGTGCTGTGAGGCTTTCTCTTCGACTGGTGCCACGCAGGTCACTGTGCTATGAACTTCCTCTGTACCATCAATTGGCGTCTAAAAGCATCTCCTTCGACGGGTTTTGGTGTCCCAGAAAGTGCCTAAGATGAGCGAAGCACCATCATGTGGAGGAGCATATGGTCTGCATCACTGCTGTCCCGATCGGCTCTAACGTAATGTGGTGGCTACAGATTCCTCTGCTACGCCAGAATCCGTACATCTTTACGTTCCTTCATTCAGACTGCGGCTACCCAGCCTATATCATGGAAAACGCTATTCATTGGTGACATGTTCATGACTCGCCAATGGCCAGATCTGTTCGAAGTTGAGCTAGATACAGGGATGCTCTTCGGGCGATGCCGCGAACGCTTGCCTGCTGAGGATGCAGTTCTCCGGGTTGTCCACTCGGCGCTTGACATTGCTAGCGTGCGCGGTACTCGGCGAAACGTGCAGGGCGTAAAGTTGTTCCAAAATTTGAGCGAGAGTACGTATTCCCACCCGCCGAAAGCCGCTGGGTTTTCCAGCATCCGAGCCGGCAGGGTTGCCGGCTACAGCTGCAACTTTGTTAGAGAGAGTCGCTGCTTGGACGAGCATCCGCGCACGGGCCGCCAGGGCGCACGGCCCACTAGTCAGGTCCAGCTCCGTCCATGCTCGTGAGCGCTGCTGGTCTGCGCGAGGTCCTGCGCTTGTCTCGATCATTACTTAGAGGGTGAACACTAGGAGAAAGGTGCCGTGGCGTTGCTACTGGCGGTCGCAAGCTCTTGTCACGTCCGCGGCCTTCATACTAGCTTCACCGCGCGTGTGAACCTGACTTGACTGATAAACCGCAAAGATTGAGCAGCGAGGTGTCGAACGTGATAGCTGGCGGCAAAGACGGGTTTTTGGCGGAAGTCGGATGACCAGCAGTAGACGCGACTTGCTGCCCCAGCAGCCGTTTGACCTTGTCGCCGACAAAGTTTGACCGCACATAGAAAACAACTACAGCACATCGCCCCGCAGCATCTGGGAAGTACCGTTGCGGGAAGCCAAAGCAAATCACCTGCCAAGTTGCTTCCTCCGGCTTACTCCGCTCGACAAGCGTAACGCCAAGTGCGTAGGTACCAGGTGCGAGGTCAATGCTCGTTACTCGACTGGTCATTCGAACCGAGCACTTCTGCCATTCCGATAAAATAGAATGTAGAGGGACCTTGGAAGATGAGTTGTGAAAGCGTCCGCCTGGAGCCTTCCGAGCAGATCGACAGGGTAAGCGCACATGGCAGACATATTGGGTTATGTCAAGCATTGAAAGCTCAATTAACTAATGATGACTAGCTGCGAAAATTGAGCATCCGAATAATAACGCACCGGTGCAGACAGTTGGGGAATCCCCTCGATTTCCGATTCTGTCGGCTAAGTGGTCATTGGCAGAAGCCGCTAGTCATTCACCAGTGCCGGCACCTTCCACCTCTGCGCTACCTTCCTTCGAGGCTGCCCGGTTTCCCAGGTACCGCCTGCTCGTCTCTGTTTGGACCATCGTGCCACCACGGTGATCATCGCCAGGTATGCTCTTACGTTACCCGCGCTCAACACATACATATCACTGACCTTTATTTAGATCAGGATCGCGCCGCACAGACCTCTTGTTCAGCAAAGCCAGTGGTTACAAACTCGCAACTTGCAAAGTCCAACTAGGCTCAGTACACACTCTATCTCCCGGAAACAGGTACCATACGAACTCTCTCTGCGTTATGCTTTATGGCCTCTTGTGACGCATGTGCCCGCACCGCGCTCATATTTTGATCCCATCCCCAGACAGCTCATTTGGCTTCTGGCAAGATCCACACCGTATGCGTGGTTCTCGTCCTGGAATCCCCTGCGACATTAGTTGTGCTTCCGTAGCCCGCGAGCTCCAGCTAGCAAGTAGCGCAGTACAGGGCAGCGGTGGCTGCGTAATAGGAAGTGGCTAGGTCTCGTCGAGGCCCGATTCTGGTCGATAGTGACGAACATTAACACTGGCGTGGGCTGGTTCAAAGCCATCGACATGAGAGCTTTGACGAATTATGCTCAGCTGCTGTGAGGCTTTCTCTTCGACTGGTTCCACGCAGGTCACTGTTCTGTGAACTTCTTCTGTACCATGGAGTCGGCTTCTCAAAGCATCTCCTTCTACAGGTTCTAGTATCACAGAAAGTGCCTTACACGTCCCAGTACATCCTCTATACATACCTGCACCCACGAAACGACGCGTCTGAACAACTCCCGCACGACAGTTCTCTCTGAAACGAGTACTCTGCACCCTTCCCGCGCGTCGCAAGGCTTGCATAGCAGAATCTATGTTCATATCTGGAGAACGACTCCAATGCATGGTCTCTGCACTAAGTGCAGCAAGCTTATACCGACGGGACTTGCGAGACATCACCGACTAGCGCACAGCACATGTTCGACGTGTCGTTGGCGAGGCTTGAAAAAGGATTCCTGGAGCACTCGCCTTGCTCCCAGCGAGCCGGAACACCCGTGGAGGAGCTTGCATGTGTGGGCGAAGTCCTCAGGGTTCTGGGCATCGATAAAGTTGATATTCCTTGGCCTCTCGAGGCGCTCGATGCTCTTCCGAACGGACGAATGCACCACAATCTCTCGCACTTTGGGAGCGGCAAAGGGGACGTGCCGCACATACTCGACACTGGGCAGCACAAAACCTTGACTCTTGGTATTGACCTTGTATGGAAGCTTACGGGAGCCTTGAAGAGGGATGAAGATGTGACGGTAAGCGTGATCCAGGAACGTGACGCGCAAGCCCTGACGACAGGTAATTGCAGGTTTCGTTCTTCCGCAATGATATCTGCCACGAGGATTCCGTGGATGCACTATCGGCCAAGCGTTTTATCATGGAGGTCACTGCAGGTAGCGACTACCATGAGACTCCTGAAAGATGGCTCAATGTCTCGATAGGACCTATCATGAACGGTCCAGACTTTGAACTTGCAATTGGCGTCATATTTGCAACACTTATAACACTGATGAAGCGTCCGTGACCCGTCACGGCTGTGATGCGAACATCTTACCGAAGCTTGCTCTGGTGGATCTCCATCATGACTTCACTGGTGGCATATGCACCGCTCGCGCAATCCAGCCACGAGGATCGCGTCCTGGCAACATCGTCAAGCTCTGGTTCTTCTGGCGTCATTCTAACATTACATATCTGCCTAATCACTACAGCCCCAGGGACAGGGTTTTCTTCCGACATCTGAGAGATGGAATTTTTATGGTTCAGTTGGAAGGAGAGACGATGTTGGTCCCGCTCGGCGTAATACATTGCACTTTTACTGCGATGCCCTCGCTGCTAGTAGGCTCGCAATTCTCCTTCCATAATGGCTTTTGGTTGGATCGACAGCTGGTCGGCTTTCGTAGCGAGCTTGCTGCAGACATCAACGCCACAGACCAACGTACTCCACATGTCGCTCTGGCCCGCACGATAGTGCGGGGTATGGAGAACAGGCTCGCCACCCAAGGAACTGTTCATTGCTGGCGGAAGTGCGAAGCCGAACTTCGCGCTGCCTTCGACGCCTGTCAAGAGGATTAGCATGTTGCACCACACGGACTAGCCGGATCGAGTGTGGTCTTCCGATATGGAGCACAGATCTCGCCGCTAAGCTCTACTGAGAGTAGCGCCTGAGACTCCCCTCCTGGATGTATGTGAGAATAGGAAGGTTGATGACGGTCTTCAGCGAGATCCAATCTCGAACGTGGACGCCTCCGATGCGCAACCCTCAAGCGTCCGATGGTCAAACACTGTCCACAAAAGTCCTCGCTGACGTTATGGAGGCATTGATCGGTACGACGTTCTTTGGACACTGACGATGAACTCGAAGCGGCCAGGAAATGTATCCGTCACCTCCTTCCAGCGGTGCCGCTGACCGACCTTCGCATTCCACCATGTCCGCCGATCCCCGCGAGTCTCGCAGCGAGCATTATCGAAGCAGAACACCTCATCGGTCAAACCTTTCAACCAAAAGACTCTCCTGCTTGAAGCTCTAACGTTGAGCTCAGGAAGCTCTCAATTCCACGTCGAATCCTACCAACGCCTAGAGTTCCTCGGCGACGCCGTCTTGCACCTAATCGTCATGACGCGTCTCCTCCTGGACCAGCAGATTACACAAACACTCACCCAGGGTAAGTTGACTCGCCTCCATGCGGCTCTGGTCAATACCTATTTCCTTGGATACTTCGACCTTTATTCTGGTCTATCCTTTTAATCCCCCACTGTGAACACCAATCCCGAGACCGGCAACTATCATATCACGACGGTGGAATCCCACGTATCCCAGGGGCATTTTCTCCGCCATGATTTCACTGATTTGACCACCGCTCAACAGGAATGTGTCCGGCGATATCAAACCTTCTTGGCTTTGTTACAGGACGCGCTGGAATTCGGCGATTCGTACCCTTGGGAGCCCCTTCTCGCACTCCACCCGGCCAAATTCCATTCCGATATGATCGAAAGCGTCATTGGTGTCATATCGGGCGATACGGAGGCCAACTTTCAACCCTGCGAAGCTTTTTTGACGAGGGTTGGATTGATAGAATATCTGGAACGGCTGGTTGGAGAAAACATTGATGATGTACATCCGAGGGATCCGTTACAGCAGCTGTCGGGATCGAGAGAGGTGGTTTATAATGTCAAAAGCGAAGGATCCAAGCGATTTGGGGGACAGTTGATGGTAGATGGCGTGGTCAGGGCAAGAGCGGATGAATGCTCATCGAAAGCCTTAGTCACTGCTAATTTGGCGAGGATGGGGATTGAATGGTTGCTGGTCAAGCATGGGCCGGATCAACAGCGTCCCCAACATCATAACACCAGAACGGGTGGTCTCGCGATGGAGTCCTATGGAAACCTGTTGAGAACTTTGCACCCTTTCATCTTCCTCCACATTAAAAAGTGCTCTTCTGCAAAGTCTTGCATCTCCTACAGATAAGCTTCGCTTCGTGAAAAGTACTTTACATGTCAATAAACATCCGCAATGGCATTGTCCGTAACATGCGGGAAACTGCACTCTGCTCCTTTAGTACATCCTGCCCCATACTTACACTGGTAGGCATACAAGCAATGTCTGTCATGGCATGGCTGCTCTTTCCGGCAGAGGACGGATCTCGCAATACGTCTCAACGCGTAACTCTCCTCAGCATCCAGCCGCCGAAAGTCGCGGTCATTCTTGCAAGGGTCGTAAGGACACTTTGTCAAGTAGTGCCGATTACATAACTTCATCGCTTTCAGTCGGTGCGCGGTCTCGGGATCGCAGTGCGGCAAGTCCACGTCGGGGCGCTGGCCAGCTCTGTTAGAATGCATCTTTAGCTAGATAGGCGAGGCCATGACGTTGACTAATAAGTGCAGTCCCTCCACTGAATTGTTGGACTGCAGTGCCACCGCTGAATAAGTCCGCCTCTAAGAGGGTATTTGAGATACCTCGCTTTCCCCTATCTCAATCTTGTTAGTACGGAAGATCTAAGGAAGTTTCATTACTGTGAACTAATTCGCCACCTTTTTGAAAGCGGCTGGACATGGGTGGGCCGGGACACACAGGTGTGTGGTTGCATCGGCGAGTGGATTGAAGCGTTCCTGACAGGAGCTGGTGGCCAGCAACGTCTGGCAGAGTCGTGGCGACCGTGCCGGCGAGTACGTCGAGTGCAGGCTTTGAGAGGGTTATTCGAACAGAGTTGGCGTGAAGCGTCAAGGACGACTTCGAGCTATATCTGTGCGTGACGGTCTGTCTGTTTCGCTGTGTAGAGATGTGGTCGTATAGTCAAGGCAAGGGAAGGCTCGCCTTGCAGGGTTGGAGCTAACGTCCAACAACCACTTGGTGAAAGTCAGCAGAAGGCACATGGAGCTCATAAGAAGTTCACCGGAACGCCCCGTAGAATGGCTCTGTAAGGCATCCGCGAAAGTCTGCTTCCCATTCCTTGTAGAACGTTTGCCGGCGCTTCTACAATGCATGGATGGTGCTAGTCGCTAGCTCGTCGCACGCAACAATCTCATTGATACCTGTATGCTCATGATAAAATCAGAGTGATCGTTCATCGCTTAGGGTGGTCCTCGTTTGGAAGTGTCTGAGGTGTCGTCAATCTCCCACTGCTCCGAGCCCAACGCAAAGTAGCTCTTCGCGTCAGTGGTGCCTTTTTTGACATTGTACGCGCCGGCTCACATAACAACGCTTCGACGTGTGGAAACACTTTCCCACTTGACGGTGGCGTAAGTCTCCGGCTGTACAGCCATGCTACAAAAATGCAGAAAGTGCGCTCGTCCTCCGGAAACGAGAGCACCGCATCTTCCCGCCTCCCAGTATCATCTGGCGTTAGAGCATTGCGCAACTCTCCGAGTAGTGGCGGTTCAGCTTCCTGTGTACCATTATGGACATCGCGTCTGGTCCAACACGGAGGGTACATCCATAGCGCTTTTGCATGCCCAGAAGAGCGGCTGACAAGTGCCTCCCACATCTCCTTTCTAGAAACATCCCTGTCTGACGCAACAAATCTCCCGAAGCGATCATCAGCGCTAGCTAAGTGATAGATCGAGGGCTGCAGGCGCGACCGGGTCAAAGACACTTATCATTATTGGCCTACGCTGATATTCGGCAACCGAGAAAATGTGGCGCAAGGGTCCCTCAGTGGCTCGCCGCTGTCCCTGAGTTCTGACTCTACTGACTCAATGCGCGGCCTCTGAACCTGCACTGAAATCAATTGCAAACATATCTCTCTCGTAGTATCGCCAGATATTAGGACCAGCGACGATACAGGTTTCGAAGCGCAAACAGGCTTTTTGATGTCCTGTACTCGACGAAGATGTTGGTCGATAGCGACGTTTGATTTTTCTTCCAAGACCCTTTACGACGCTGGGCCTCGGTAAACGTTCACGCCGTTGACCGCATTCTTTGGGTGATCTCAGCCGCTTCACAAGTCGCAGGGCGATCTGGTGAGGGATCTTGGTAGCAAATTCGCCAAGTCGGTGCGCGAGTATTGATTAGATGGTGTTGCATGTCGATCGTCTTGGCGAGACTTCGAACCGCCTCTCTTACAACCCCCCCGATGTGAGCAGTTTCCGCTTGCCCGCAAGCCTCCTGCTTATGATTACCGTTCCCCAACGGACTATCCAGGTGTGCTTTGGTGACCCTGTAGATAAGATCGGTAGTATTATTGGCAAATCACTTTTGACCGTATGGCGCGAGTGGTCTCGGCGGTTCATTCACACTCCAAAAAGAGACATTTGATCAGCCGTTGATCATGACTATTACTCACTACTATTATTAAACAACTCGTCTCTAAACCACTGAGCATGTAACAACCAGGGAGAATATCCGGATCGTTAGCCGTCACTCGCTTGAGGCGCTCGATGAAGAAACCGCAGGAGATTGTTCCGACCTGCGTACTGGTTTGTCGCCTTTGCGCACAGAGCTTCATACCAGTGCGAGACAACAGGGACGGGTTGGCGTCGATCCCCATGCCAAGACCAAGCCACGTCGCCCTATGGTAAATCAAGAAATGCGGCGGATATGGCACTAGTCTGAACCTTCAATGACGGAATGATGAAGGAGTGGGTAGATAGATATATATTCTTCTGCATCGTTGCCAAATACATATGCTCTCCTGCCACGCCACTGACCTCCCTCACTTAGCCCACAGCGCACGCACGAAGTGCGACAATGTCTCCCCTCCGAACATGGACGGCTACAGGCCTCGCTCTTTGCAATGCCGTCCTCAGCGAAGTAATATCATTCCCTTACCATAACACTACGCACCCTCATCATAATACTACATTCACCTATCCCAACCCCACGCTCCCTCACCCCATCACCGTGCATGAAAATGGGGGAATGCAGACAAACTATGACTTCGTCATTGTTGGCGGTAAGTGCAGCTGTGCATTGAAGCGGCCTTGATCTTCGGAAGTGTTTGCTTTGCGACTCGAATGCTAACACTCGACAGGCGGAGCCGCTGGTCTCGCATTAGCCGTACGCCTGAGCGAGGTCGAGTCACAGACCGTTCTTGTCCTAGAGGCCGGCCAGTTTCCTGAGGTTGTCAAAGCCTACACGACCCCAGGGGCTGGTCAACAGGTGCTAGGTGCGGCTTAAGAATGATTGATAGCAGGATTGAGATTGACTGACACCCCGCAGGAACTGATCTAGACTGGGGATTTTCCACACCGCCACAGGAGTCGCTGGGCAATCGAACAATCACTTACCATCGTAAGCAGTATGGTGCAGCGTTGAATAGAACCAAGATTCTGACCACAAAAGGCGGCCGAGGCGTGGGTGGCAGTACCCTTGTCAACGGCCTTACGTATGGGAGAGGCTCGTCCAGCATCTACAATCTGTGGCAAGATCTGGGTAACGAACGCTGGGACTGGGACTCCGTCTTGCCGTATTTCGAGAGGTATGAGCTGTACATCAACGCAAAGGGTACGCGGCAACTAACGTGTTTATGCTTTAGAGCACGTCTTTCGTGCCGATTGACGTCGCCCCGTACCAAACCTACAACGCAAGCGCATACTCGGACAATGGCCCCGTTGCACTCTCCTACCCGACATATGTCTACGACTCCTCGACAGCCTTCATCGAAGCTCTGGGTAGCGTCAATGTCTCAACAGTAATTGATCTCAATCTCGGGAACAATATCGGAGCGAAGCAGGAGCCACTTACCCTTGATGCACAGCAACAGCGAGTTTCTTCGTACCATGGCTACTACAAGCCGGTGCGAACACGACCGAATTTGATCGTTCGGCCTCTATCCCAAGTGCAACAAGTTACCCTCGAGATGCGAGACGGGTCCCTTGCAGCTACTGGGGTTGTGTACTCAGATATGGCCTCTGGAACAACGCTCAACGTCACCGCCTCAAAAGAAGTGATACTGAGTGCTGGTGTCTTCCAAACGCCACAGCTGTAGGTCATGTACTCTACAGATTGCGATCAGAGGCTAATAAAGGCAGGCTTATGCTTTCCGGCATTGGGCCGCAGGAGACTCTGCAAAGCTTTGGGATCTCGGAGTTACTTGGTGAATGAGAATGTAGGACGGCAGTAAGCGTCGCAGAAATTTCAGTATGCTGAATTACACTGACATTGATCAATTAGCATGCAAGACCACTTCTACTTCAGTGTCATTGCCCGGGCTCAGACCAATAGTTCAGCTTCGCAGCTCTACAACAGGGTCGACTTAATGCAGGCTGCCCAACAGGAGTACTCCGCCAATCATTCCGGCCCTTTAACAACTCCTATCGGCCCTACGTACGGCTTCCGGCAGCTTTCGACAGAAGAGCTACAAAGTCTCGGTGCGGCAGAGGCACTCGCCAATCAGACGGCTCAAGCACAGATTGAGTATTTGTGGGAAGATATTTACTATCCTGCCGTGCCATCGATGGTCCTGCCTCAATATCCGGACTGGAAGAACGAGTCAGTCATATCCGTGACGGCGGCATTGCTCTCACCGGTGTCGAGGGGTAATGTCACATTACAGACGAACAATATTCAAGACGCACCCGCAATTAATATCAACTACCTGGAATCAATAATCGACCAACAGATCGCGCTGTTCATGTTCCGGTCTTTGCGCACTGTGCTCTCTCAAACCGTGCTGTCTCAGTACACTGTCGGGCCCAACTATGGCGAAGTCGTACCCGGCGTCGATGTGAAAGATGAGTCGACCATCCTCGAGTACATTAAGTCAACGCTTCAGCCAGTTTGGCACGCCGCTGGAACATGCCGCATGCAACCTCTTGACGAGGGAGGTGTGGTGGACGATCGACTTCGCGTTTATGGCGTGGACGGCTTGCGCATCATCGATGCGAGTATCTTCCCTGTGATACCGGACAACCACATTCAAGGCCCGGTTTACATGGTTGCTGAGAAGGCAGCGCACATGATCAAGGAGGATTACAACCTTAACTGATACAGTTCGCGGCGGCATTTGCATACCTGAGTCAACAGGTGAGGTTGGGCTACTGAGTTTGATAATATCTCTATATGTTGGTAGACTACGAGGAATTTATTTGCCGTGATACACAATCACGTAGGAAAAACACGTTCACCGAGCTTCAACGTTTTGCTTGGCTCCTCTTCTCGCAACCCCGCTGACCCTCATCGTGAATGCAAGCTTCTCGGTTATCTTGATACCCAGTACCCACACTCCAGCCTACTAATCAAGCGACCGAGTGCAAGCCGATAACTACGCTCCTTGCGCTGCCGCGCCAGCTCGACAAGCACAGCGGCTATAACATGGCTACCAGCATCGGCGACGTGATATCCGAGTTCGGCCTCGATAAGAAGATCGGCTACTTCATAACGGACAATGCCTACAGCAACGGCACGTGCCTCGAGTACTTAGCTAAGGCGTTCGGCTTCATCAAAAACCAGGCATGGATCCGGTGCTCTGGCCACGTGTTAGACCTAGCGCAAGCTGTGCTGCTTGGTGGTGATGATGAGGCCTTCGAGCATGAGCTAGTTAACGTCGCCCTCGAAGAGATGCAGCTACGGATCTGGCGCAAGAAGGGGCCCCTCGGCAAGCTTCATAACCTCGTCCTTGGATCGTCCAATCACCGCAGCACAACGATCGGTTGATGGCGCTCCAAAGGGAGCTATATAAAGGGAGCTTATTGCTCCCTTCCAGCCGGATGATAAGAGGGAGGTTTCTGAGCTCGTGAAGGACGTCATAACGCGGTAGAACAGCTTCGACGATGCTGCCGAGCGTGCTATATACCTCCGGCTGGCTATCGACGAGCTCATGATGGAAGAGGATCTAGCTCAGAAGGAGTACGAGGCTCGCTATCGCCGCAGCAGCAAGCCGGTTGAGAAGATGCGCAAGGCTCCAGCTATCCTACAAGACCGGTTGGATAACGACGATTGGAACGTGATAGCGCTGTATCACGAGATCTTGAAGCCGATTACGAAGGCCACAGCCGACCTCCAAGGCCAGGCTGGCGGCCGTGCTGGAGCGATCTGGCAGGTTGTACAGGTTTATGAGGACCTCCTTGCTCACTTCGAGGACCTCCGCCAGCGGTATCCGATCAACGAGGCCCTCATAGAGCAGGCGGCTCGGCAGAAGCAGCGTGAAGATCACCGGCAGAGCCAATTAACATTCACTCAAGATGACAGTGTTGCTAGCCAGATTACCGCTGTACCGGACGATCAAATCACCTTCGAGCATCACCTCAGCACCAACATCAACGCCGGCTAGCAGAAGCTCGAGTTCTAGTACAACAAGCTGGACGACACGCCAGTTTACGTAGCTGCGGTTGTTCTTCACCCTTGGATGAAGTGTCCCTGGCTTGAGAAGAGGTGGCAGCAAGAGCGGCCAGAATGGATTGATAATGCGAAGATTGCCTTCACGAGGCCCAGCCAGCGCTACCATCACCCTGGCGGCGAGGCTGCGGCAATGCCGGAGGCGCTGCGACGGCCGACGGCGGATCACGATGATGACGACGTGCTGTCTGATGAGGAGGGTAACACGAGCAGCCACGGCATTGCCGTCACAATCGAGCAGCAGCTGGTTCAATACCTTGCTGAGCCACGCAGCACAGTGCCGAAGCAGAAGGAGTCACCGATACTGTACTGGCTACAGCAACGGTAGCGGTGGCCGCACTTAGCAGCCATGGCGCTCGACGTGTACTCGACGCCAGTGATGTCGGACGAGCCGGAGCGTGTGTTTAGTGAGGCCGGCGCTGCTATCGGTACACGGCGGAGGTCGTTAGCAGCTGAAACTGTGAAGTTTACGCAATGCTTGAAGAGCTGGATTCGAACCGGTGTAGTTGACTGGACTCGGTACGGAGATACACCACCCCTATCCCCCCCTTGCCCCTCTGCTTACGGCGACGGCAGGTCACTATTCCTCCCTCCACGGAGGACGGTAGTACCTCCAGCAGCAACCTCCGCCACTCAGACCCCCCCTACTGCCCCTAGTTCGAGCCTACACGCCGCCGTTGTTGTGATTAGACGGTGAATCCATAGCTGTACCCGACATCGATCAATCCAATTCAATTCAATCCGACGACACCCCTTGAGTTATCAATTCAAGGTCATGCGGCTGTATAACAATTCAACTCAAGGCGCCTTGTCGCCTTGAAATGAATTGTTGATTATCACCTCTGTCACCAATAGATGTTTTTTGGTGCAACAAGACTTCCATCAGCAGCTTAAGGTTTGAAAGAGGCAGTAAAGTTGTCTTAGCACAAGCCACTCTACACGCTACTATAATCCGAACACGCGCCAATCACAAGATAGCCGAGCCGTCAATGCCTCTTCCGCCGACAATCCCGAAATTCCACGTGCCAGCTGAGCTTCCATCGCACATTGGAGGAGATCAGCCATTGAGCCGGCCCTCTTCCCACAGCACTAATCACACCACCCCTTGCCTGTGTGCTGGCAGCCAATAACGGAGAGGTCAGTGGCCCAGCAAGCTCCACCATCCTCGCCATACCCGCGGAGCTCGACGTCAAGGACAACCAGCTGTGACTGCAGGAGTACTCGAGCACGTCGAGTCAGGCATAAGCCAAGACCATGAACTCGAGGCTCCATTTTGGACCCATGGGAATCCGTCGGCGTTCGTGCACGCAAGCGCACCCGGTGATGTGTTCGAAGGTAGCATTCACGGCTGCGCTCATGGACGGCCCGAACGATATGGACAGCGTCCTCGACAATACTGCTTTATCCCTGATCTAGCGAGGCGCCGGGAAGGCGTTCCATGACCAGATAGCCAGAGCATAATTCCGAATCCACTGCATTTTCAAAGAGGCGTATGGACTCTTAACGGCCCTCCATGCCAATTCCTTTCACTGAAACGGTGTGAGCAACTCATCGCGCCCAGGACTCCAAAACCCTTGGGAACGTAAAGTCAGAAAGCGCAAAGAGCCCAAGTACGGACCAAGCTGGCAGCCATTTGGTGCAGTCATCCATTACATCGCAGCTTTTATCTCCCGGCTCCGTCCCACGGTCGCAACGTCACTCATCACTAGCATTGACGGGCCCGTTGTCCGGCATTGGGTCTGGGGGAAGCTCTATGAGCAAGACGGCGACCCGACAGAGGCAGCAACCCAAGAAGAAGATCGATCCAGCGGCTGAAAGTCAACGCAACGAACAGCACATCCAATTTGGTGTCGTTGACCACATCGTCGCCTCTGTTCATGAAGGAGCTCAGCTTTTGCAAATCTCTGGTGGTGAACACCTGATAGCGAAGGTAATCATCCAGGAGTTGGAGTATACAGAGCTTCAATGTTGGGGCATGGAAGAAATTTGAGCAGGCAAATGGCCAAGATTCGGGTGGCGATTGCTATCGCGGCTGATGATCCTGCACCGAGCTCCATGCACTTCTGTGCGCGTGATGCCTGCTGCTGAAAGCGCCGAAGCTTGCTGGTACACGTGGAAGGAGCTGAACTGCGGCGCTGCAATCACGCGCGATGTTGCGCTCTCCAACCTGGCCGATCAAGGGTGTGGCATTTCGGGCGGGATCGATTGTGTGTTGGCTCGCTTCCGAACTGTGATGGCAATGACGCTTGTGGCAGATAGGAAACAGGAAGGGGCCGCGGTAGTCACGATAGTTGGGTGGATATAACGTTGAGAGCGCCAAGAGGTAGACAATAAATACCTCCTTCCCAGCCATGTCATCTCTCCGTGTCGGGGCTGACAGTATCGCGCCGTCTGAATGACAAATTCATCTCCTTTGAGCTTCAGGACAATCCGCTTTCCTGAGTGTGGCACTCTATGCCAGACTATATTCGATCTCTCACGTTTGTTGCTGGGCCGCTGGGCTCAGCTTCGTTGTCGGTCTCACCAAACTCGGCCTGACATATTCGCACCATGTTCTCTTCAGCGCTGTCGTAGGCTTTTCGAACTGATGTTGGTGTGCAAACTCGCGCTCTTTCTTGGTAGTGTAGTTCTCTTCACGTCATCTCTGAATCATTATCCGCGCCCGCTCTTTCGCTCGAAAGGCACGGCAGATCTTTTCGGCAAAGTCAGAGTCGTAGTGTCCGAGGACCAAGCTGGGCTCCTAGACCGAATGGTAGTTCCCCAGGCGGCTATAGCGTGCAGAGGGGCCGAAAGTTCCTGCGCACCCGAGTGCGCTGACGTCCACCGATCGGATGGTTCCTGTTGGCAGTGTGTACGGATGGACGCGGAGCATCGAGTTACTAGTGAGATGGCTGCAAGTTCTGTAAGTGCTATTTTTAGGCACCATGTCGACACGTACGGACTGGTCGGACCCGATGTTGAGTAGAGCGTAAGGTAAGTTTAGTTCTATCCAAACTTAGGCCTTTTGGGGCACAGCAGTTCAACGGTTTACTCAGGAACCTCAGGAACCTGTCGGTCAGGATACGGATCCATAAGTAACCGAAGTCACTGGAGGTCGTGCGAGGGTGGTGAAGCTCAAGTGGCACGCGGTCCGTAGCCCTGGCCAGTAGCAGCTTCCAGAAACACCGCGTAAGGGGAAGCATTCTCTGACTTTTTCATCTCGCGTGCATCGCCGCGTTGATTACTTCATGCGATACTGTAAAGTCTCTTGCGTATCTGATCATAGGTTGCTGCGAGATATCGCTTCCAATGCTCGGGTCGCGTCCATCATGTGCATGGATCGTCGCAGAGTACTGCAACTCTTCCGGTCTGTACCCAGCAGCATCATCTTCAACAGTCTCTGGGATAACCCCCATTGGCGTCGAAACGGGCCCGTGCTCTGTCTTGGCTCCTGCAGCTAGTCCGAACCTAGGGGCACAGTCATACCGGTTGTCGAGTTCGATGCCGAGGTCGTCATCGCGAGCTTTGTTGCCGCGGTCGCCGGATCTTGAGCGGAAGTAGTAGGCGCTGGAAACAGATGTGCGGTCGAACGAGGCGAAGAGGGAGCCGAAGAAGGGTTTCAATGCGGGAGCGGAGAGGGCGACGAGTGTAGAGCCGATCTCGGAAACCTCGACGGCGAGTAGTGGGTCATAGCTCCAGGACTCGTCCGCTTCCCACTGACCCACAATCACCAGGTACATGCGGGTGCATGAGATGGCTACGACGAGCAGGCCCGGCATAAGAACGAGAAAGAGTCTGATCTTTGTGGCCGAGTCTACTCTTAGCCGGATAATAAGGGGTACCGGGATGGCGAGGAGGACCATGTCGCAGAGGAGGGAGATGACGCTGTTGGTTACGTACACCTCGCCCCATTGCAGGCATTTATAGTTATTCACCTCCGGCTGGAAGGAGTATGGCCAGAAACCCGTGATGGGCAAGCAGTGGAAAATGATCAGGAAGACTTGCGGGAGGTACGCCATAATCATAAACCCAGCGGCGGCGCGGATGGTCCAGATTAATCTCTGACTGCCCTCGGTAATGCGAGCGTAGAATGCAAGGCCAGACAGTCGGCAGGTAAGTAAAGCGGTAGTGTATGTGATGTGGGCGCAAAAGTCAAGGACTTCGGTCGTGTTTATTGTGGCATTCTCCAGAATGTATTGGATGTACGCCAAATGCCGTCCTGAGCCTAGATGGATGAGGACGATGCACAGAGACATGAAGGCAATATACGGGATCTGTTGTGTCGCGGGTCAGCAGTGAGGCCCACTCTTGAGCGATCGCGGAAAATTGGTAATTTTATCTCACCAAAGTGGACAGTGCCAGCCAGTCGTCAAGACCGAATCTTTCGACGATGAACAGTCTTGCGTAGCATCTAAGTGCTACAACTAGCAAAACCATAGAGCCTACGAAGAGGATCGCCACGACCGTTGGATGGTCTCTACTTTGTTCCATGAAAGCGACGGTTGTGCCTGGCGGAAGGTAGTCAGGCTTTGCCAATGCAGCGACGATTGCCTGAGAGTTGGTCCGCGAAGTCATCTTGATCTTTGTCTCGCTACGGAAGCAATGCCGAGTGTTGGTGATAGTAGGGAGGTTTGACATGTAGGGAATTGAACACCTTGTCGCCTTTGCTAGTAAATATGTATATCAGTCTATGCAGTCAATCCGTGACAGGCCTGCCTTGCCCTCGCAGCAAGGATGTGTGGGCGGACGTACGGGAGGACCTAGTCGCCAGATGTGTAAGTGCAGGGTCTGAAACAGACTAAGGATTGTCCATACCAGCTTCAGAGAGATCGACCAACCACTTCGGTTAGCCTGGGATTTGATAGGACGTGATGACGCTTATTCTTGCCCTTGACAACGCTCTGGCAGGCCTGGCACGGCCTGATCAGAGCCACCCTGAATTAACTGACGGGGAAGCCGGACCGCGTATCTATGGATTTGGAAATCCAAGCTACAGGGACCAAATTGGATTTTCCGCCACCCGCGCACCATGGCATAGTGTCTCATCATCTATGACGAGATCGATTCACGTTTCGATCTGCGCCCGCGCCGCCAGTCCACATACGGGTTAGAGCTAGGTTAAAACGACCGCAGAGGAACACCTTGGCACTCGGCCTGGCAGTACCTGCCGAATCAATTATCCAAGAATGGAGATTGGGACAACGTGCAGTCATCTTCTGCAGCAGCAGGTTCAATAGCAAGATACGCCAGGTTTTCTTCGTTTGTACGCTCTCATCCACTCTCTGCTTGTACTACCTACGTCAGGGTCACCTCTTCCCCATGCGCGCACGCACTCCTTGCTCCGGATACGGGCGAGCCGTAATCGTAGCATCCGCCGCATTCTTTTATCGACCGAGCAGCGCCAGCCGCATTACGACAAATACCACCGGCTTCGCGAATTCCCAAATCCTGAACGATCCATTTCCATACCACTTTCCTCAGGAGAATGGCTCCGCTACGCGGCTCTTTGCCATGCCATTGTGTAACGGCGTCAAAATTGAAGAGGCTACCACTGACGAGCTGCAAACCTACTTGGCCGACGGCAGTTTGACCAGTGTACAACTAGTGACATGCTACACGCAGCGATCCTTCCAGACCGCCGAATACATCAAGTCAGTCCTGCCACCCAAGCTTCGGATTTGAAGCTCCACATCACCGCAAGCTGACGTAAGCTCCGAGTTCTGTGCTCGAGATGAATCCCGATGCTCTAGCAATCGCCGCCGATCTCGATTACGAACGAAAGAACGGTCAAGTTCGTTCCCCGCTCCACGGCATTCCTTTCCTCGTCAAAGACAACATCGCTTCCAAGGACAAGCTGCAAACTACCGCCGGAAGCTGGGCTTTGCAAGGGTCCATAGTGCCCCGAGACGCCTCCGTAGTGAACAAGCTGCGAAAAGCGGGTGCTGTGTTGATGGGCAAGGCTACTTTGAGCGAGTGGGCGGACATGCGAAGCAACAACTACTCCGAGGGGTATTCTGGCAGAGGCGGACAAGCAAGGAGTGCTTACAACCTCACTGTCAATCCTGGTGGAAGCAGCTCGGGAAGTGCTATAGCCGTCTCAAATAATGTCGTCCCATTCGCTTTGGGCACCGAGACGGACGGCAGTGTCATCAATCCTGCAGAGCGGAATGCAATCGTGGGTATCAAACCAACGGTCGGCTTGACGTCGCGCAGTGGTGTTATACCCGAATGCACCCACCAGGATACTGTCGGCACTTTCGGCAAGACGGTAAGGGATGCCGTATACGCGCTGGACGCCATCTATGGAGTCGACTCAAGAGATAACTACACTTCGGCGCAGGTCGGCAGAACGCCGCAAGGCGGTTATGCTCCATATCTTTCCACGGCCTCCTCGCTGAAAGGCGCCAAGTTTGGCATCCCCTGGGCGTCCTTTTGGGCATTGGCAGACCAGGAGCAATTAAATATCCTGCTCGACATGGTGAGCATGATTAAGGATGCCGGTGCAACCATCGTCAACGGAACAGAGCTTCCATATTACAAGAAAATCGTGAGCCCTGACGGATGGAATTGGTGCGTAGCAACGGAGTCATCGACGTGTGCAAATCGGACTGACAATTGACGCAGGGACTACGGCACCACACGTGGCTACCCTAACGAATCCGAGTACACTTACGTCAAAGTTGATTTCTACAACAACATCGCCGCCTACCTATCCGAGCTCTCGAATACCAACATACGTTCGCTTGGCGACATTGTCCAATACAACATCGATAATGACGGCACCGAAGGCGGCACACCGGGCATCAGTCCAGCCTTCGGCAGTGGCCAAGATGGCTTCCTCGCCTCGCTCGCAACCGGCGGAATCATGAATCAAACATACTGGGAGGCGCTCGCTTTCTGCCAGCGCACAACGCGCGAAGACGGCATCGACGCCGCACTGTACGCCAATGGCTCTTTCCTCGACGCCCTTCTCGTTCCCCCCGACGTAGGGCAGAGCTATCAGATCGCAGCGCAAGCCGGCTACCCCGTGCTAACGATCCCGGCATCCGTGCATTCATCAAGTGGGATGCCCTTCGGGCTAGCGCTTATTGGCACGGCGTTCAGCGAGGCCACGCTGATTAAGTATGGCAGCGCCATTGAGGACTTGATGGTAAGTAGTAATTCAGTGTACCAGCGAGCGATGATGCCGCCGCAGTGGAAGGGGTATCTGGAGCGAAACGTTCCGACTGCGAATCAGTGCTTTGGATGCTAGGGGAGCTGTACACGCAAGGCCCAGCGTAGGGACTGGGCCCGGTAGGCGAGGAAGTCATCTGCGCGTCTCCTGAACGACCCAGTCTCCATGATGTTGACTCTGTGACATGTTTCATTCGGCTGGCGCCTCGGTGGGAAGGCTACCTGGACAAGCGCGTGTTACACAAACTTACCAGGACGAGGACAGTGGCAGCTTGCGCGCGCTGGAGGAAGGGTTTAGCGCAGGTTCCAGATGTAGGCTGGATGGTAACACAGGCGTTTCAGACGGCTTGCCCAGGCAGTGCAGTAGATCAGGGTATGACAGAGACGTTTCGAAATGCGTCTGGCCCGCCGTCCTGTGGAGTATTTGGAGACAGGAAGTGGTGCCAATGTAGCATGCAGCCATAAGACCACCGATCAGCCCACTCCAGCATTTCTCGGAAGCCCCGCCGTCGAGAACAAGAATCTTGCGGCGCTGAGAACGACAACCTTACGCCGCTGAGCAACGTATTCGGCCAGTCTAGTATTGCTCGCGACCCTGCCGTCGAGATCAATAAGACGGCATCCGGCGAGCCCGGCATTGCTCGAAGCCCCGCGGTCAAGGACAATAAGACGGCGTCGCCGAGCACCGTATAGTCGATTTCTGCTCACTAACTCACTTTGAAGGAAAGGTGAATGAGATGCGGGAGATCAACCCCGCAATCGCGAGACTGGACTGTGTAACGTGAGCCTGGGCATGTGCGTACGGGACCGTGCATGGGATGCACACCTCACATATTACACGGTCTCGCACATCTTGCACGTCCCAGTATATCCTCTATACATACCTGCACCCACGGATGGGGCGCATCTGAATAACTCCCACACAACAATTCTCCCTGAAACACGTACTCAGCACCGTTCTCACGCGTCGCAAGGCTTGCATAGCAAAACAATATTCATATCTGGAGAAGAACTCCAATGCATGGTCGCTGCACTAAGTGCAGCAAGCTTATACCGACGAGACTTGCGAGACATCACCGACTAGCACACAGCACATGTTCGACGTCTCATTGGCAAGGCTTGAGAAAAAGCTTCCTGGAGCATTGACCTTGCTCCCCGCGAGCTGGAACACCCGTGAAGGAGCTTGCATGAGTGAGCGAAGTCCCCAGGGTTCTGGGCATTAAGAAGGTCGACTTTTCTTGGCCTCTCGAGGCGCTCGATGCTTTGGCGAACAGACGGATGCACCACAACCTCTCGCAATTCGGCAGCCGCAAAGGGGACGTGCCGCACATACTCGACATCGGGGAGCAAGAAACCCTGCCTCTGGGTGTTGATCTTGCATGGAAGCTTACGGAGGTCTTGAAGAGCGATGAAGATGTGACGGTAAGCATGATCCAGGAAGACGACGCGGAAGCACTAACGATAGGCAACTGCAGAGTTCATTCTTGATATCTGCCACGAAGATTTCGTGCATGCACTATCAGCCAAGCGTTTCATCTTTGACGGCACTGCAGGCAGCGACTACCGTAAGACTCCTGAAAGACGACTCAATGTTTCGATGGAACATATGCTGAACGGTCCCGACTAGGAGCTTGCCAATCAGCGTCGTATTTGCGACATATACAACACAGATGAAGCGTCTGTAACACTCCCCGGCTGTGGTGCGAATATTCTACCAAAGCTTGCTCTGGTTCGTGGAACAAAAGCACAAGGCTGCGACTTCGAAGCCCACTCATCAGTGCATTGAACAGAAGGTGGCTGGGGAGGCGAGCCGCCCATGTTGTAAATCGTGCATAAATAAACAAGAGCCGATCTCCCAATGGCAAGCCGAGGACTAGACTGGACCGAACTGGCGTGGGACGTGCCGAGCACTTCACTCCTGCCGTTTCGGATGCTAGTTTCGGATGCGAGCAAATTGGTTAAAACGGGGCTTTCATCGATGAACAGTTGCACTATGAGTGCTGCAGCGTCGCTCATCTCACGGATCCTGTGTACCTCGATGCGATCAGCGATGTCAATAAACCTGGCGAAAGCAGCATCCGTGAGTCTCATCATACTTGGGTCTCGTTAGCAGTTTACCGACTCGCACTCGTCAGTGGAGATGTGAATACAGATCTTCAGTGAAGCCGGCACCCAACAGGGCCAAGCACCCAAGTCCCCATCGATGGAGAATCCGCGCAGCCTTTGGCCAGTGCGGCGAAGGCGCTTCACCGAATTCTTGCTTTTCCGTTTCTCTGCACCTCCGCCATTGCTCCCACCAGCATGATCCATCATGCGTTCTGCGATGCTGGCCCGCTCCAGATTCCGCGGATTGCCGCTTCCGGCCAACGCACGTGGTTCGCCCAAGGTCTGGCCCAGATCCGCGTCGGTCATGACCACGAAGCCACCCACATCTCTGCCACCAATGTGCCGAGACAATTCCTCGTATAGCTTATGGATGTGCAGCCAGCGTGCTAGTCTGAGGTGTGCCATATACACATCTTGATGGTGAAAGATGCTGAGGCGCTCTTCAGGAGACATTTTCCCGCCCAGTACGAAATTAGCCTCTAATCATATTATCACTTCGTACGCCGCTCACAGAGTGTTTCGCGTCCTCACCTGACTGACATGGACTGTCCAGACAACGCATCGTTGAAATTAGACGCACAATCGGTCCGCGTGTCGTGGTGGCGAAATTTTGATCGTGATTTGCTTTAGCGCCTGTAGGCGGAATGTCTTCGTGCGCACTTCGGCTTTGCCTTGCTGTGTATCGAAGCTTGATGGACAGATCTGATTTGCGTGATATCCAAACCGTGACTGGCTTCACCTGATCAGCATGCATTTCATTGAGCTCACCCTTCGAACGATAAAGATGTGCGGCAAAACCCGTCAGGCTCAATCACATGTCTTGCAACGTGAAAAGTCGACGAGCATCTGTTTCGGTTCGCACTTTACTTCGTGGACAAATGTGCCCACGAGAGATTGGGCCTCCGCTGGCCGCGCTTTATGTTCTAGGACTGTACTCGGCGCGGTCGCTGTGGATCATCCCGTTGATCCGAAAAGCCTGTGACGTCAGAGACTGTAGCAGATGAAGAATCAAAACGGCTCCTTTACCACCATTGCACTTCTATCCTCGACGAGAATCTGCGGTACCGAACCTTGCACAGTCGCGATGAGCCCGGCGCAGCTCTTCAGTGACTCCAACGCGTCATTGAAATCAAACTCAAAGTACGGCTCCGTGGAACCCGTCTCTTTGCTGCAAAAGTGCCATAGATCGTCTTTGCGTCGGACGAGCTCTTCGGCGGCTCGAAGAAAGAGGTCTCTGCGATGGCCGGGCTTGGTGCTGCTCCACGCCGGAAAAGCCCTCTCTGCTACGGCTACAGCAGCGAGCGCATCGTCGGTCGACGCTGCTGAAGACCTATATAGCACTTCGTCGGTCAATGGAGAAATCACATGAAAGGAGTTTACGGTAGAGACTTGTTGACCGTCCCGCCAGAGAGGCACCGTCCAGTCACGGTTTCCTCTGAGGCCTGTCCCATCTGTCTGAGCCATTCTGGATCGTGTGCCTTGGTCTTGTATGTACTCTTTGGAAGAAGCACGATGCTACAAGGCTTCACACCTTGTCTTTGCACTACGGAAGTTGGGCGGCTCGGTGGGGTAGAATACACGATGGGATGTATGGAAGTCAACACTATCGGTAAAGCTCGGCTAGAAGTACCCCGCACGTGGTGTACGCCTTAAACTGCGCAATCGTGCGGCACTGCTTCCACCCTCACGGCTGGGCACTGCATCTCTCGATCCGTGCCTGAACAAATACTAAAACTACGCTGGATTTGTTGCGTACGAAGTGGCCTAGTCCAAGAAGCGGTAGAAACTGAGCATCTCTAAGGTTGTTTTCACTGCCCTAGACGAAGCTTCGTGGTGTGGAGGAGCAGCGACTCGTCTCTCAAGGCCGCCGTGTAGAACGCTTCCCTGGACCGTGCACATCCCCGCGCTATGCACACCGCTCTCGCACCATCACCTTCACCCTCTGCACT
>JASUXV010000063.1:0-33780 GCA_030411845.1 Friedmanniomyces endolithicus
CGATGGAAGGACGGGTCAGCCCGAAGCTTTCGGCTGCCAGATCGTGGCCACCTTGATGAGGGACACAGTGAAGATGTCTACGCGGTTCAGATCAACGGACGGTATCTGGTCAGTGGCAGCATGGACAGGACAGTACGGGTATGGGATCTTCCCGCGCAGCGACTAATCGCACGACCGCTTCTGGGCCACAATGGTGGAGTATTGAGCCTCCAGTTCGACCCAGATCCGGCCCGGGACGTCATCTTTTCGGGTGACACCGATGGCCAAGTGATTTGTTGGAGGTTCTCGACACGTGGACCGTTTGAACGACTGGTTGACGCCCACGACGATGCCGTTGTGGCGATGAGGTTGGACGGTCACCGTTTAGCCACCAGTTCCATGGACAAAACGATCAAGCTCTGGCAAGTGTGCCACCACTTCAAGGAAACGCAGCAGGTGTCCCGGATCGAGTACACACGGTCCTTGGTTGGGCACGGTGGAAGTGTCAACGCGATCGATATGTCTGGCGACTTGCTAGTATCTGCATCCCGGGACCGCACTGTCAGAAGCTGGAGTATGTCTACTGGTCAATGCCTGCGGGTCGTTGCTGAGCCGCGCGCGGTTGCATGTGTCAAGCTCTGCACAGACATGATCATCAGCGGCGGTCGCGATGGTGTTCTCCGGCTCTACGATCGATTCTTGCAGCATCTGGACAAATCCGTACAAGGTCATCATGCCATGGTGCGGGCCCTGCAAGCACAGTCCTATATGGACTTCACCGACGTCATAGTCTCCGGGTCGTACGATGGCTCGGTCGTTATCTGGACGAAACAGGTGGAAGACGAATGGTTTGCGCATTGTCTGGAAGGCTTCACATTTACGGAGCGTGCTGCTAGAGCTACGCCTCATTCACCGCGGGTGACTTCAACAACAGGAATCGTTAATGCGACTCTGCGCTCCCACTCGCCATCGACGCGGACAAGGTCGGGTTTGCGCAGGCACTTGCGGGCGGAACATCGTCCCTCTGCAGAGCCTCCGGCGATGGTTTTCCAAGTCGATATGAACGAACGGTGGCTCGTGTGCGTCTCAGACAGCTCAAGTAGTATTTGCGGATGGGATTATGCAGATCGTGGGCGCATGTATGACACCGAAGTTCCATAGTATAGGCTTTATAATAGATGAGCTATATAGCGCAAGAGTATACGGCAGAAGCCTTCGGCCTAAAACCACGGCGGGACAAGGCGGTGCAGAGCCGTTGATGTCAGACACCTTGGACACAGACGCACGCCGTATCAAGCTTTTGCGTAGCCAGGCTTGATTCAGAGCGTCCGCCTGCTCGCTAGTCCGAGATTTATACAGGTTGGATGGCAGTACAGTTTACATATCTTGCTTGTATGATTGAGGAACCATGCCTGGAAGCGAGTTCTTGACACATAGAGCATCTCGGACTCTAGTTGAGAGTAAGTGGACAAGCCAGTGCTCGATGAGCATTTGTCCGCAGCAAACGGGGACACAATACGGCTTTGTCTAGGTTGGGCTGTTGTGATATGCTATGTTACAGTACGGTACAATGCTTCTAACTGAGTATGTATTTTGTCCGAACGAGCTGTCCCTGAACGTTGTTTTCCATGTTTGTCCCCTCATTTGCTGCTTCTGACTTGTGTTGCTCCCTAAATCATGGTCACTGCTTGGAAGTCGTGAGAAGGATTGAGCGAGCAATGGAACCTTGTGCTGCCGGATAGTGTAAGGAGGAGGTGCTGGTCTGACAGATGGCACCCTCAAATAACAATACCTCGACATGGCCTGTGTTACGTACATTCTCTGACGCCGTTCTGCTAATATCTTGGTGACGCATGACAAGGGTGACCCAAGAATGAAGCCGTGATCCACTGCTCGCACCTGGATCAGGCACATAATCCATACCGTTCTCGCAGCGGCGTAGCCATTCCGTCTTTCGCCCAACGTCGATCCAGATCGATGTATTCCAACATACACCAACATAACAAATGCGCACTCTCCTTATGTCTCCCATACGTTCAGATTCCACTACCAAGATATATCGCACTCTCCTCATGTCTCCCATACGTTCAGATGCAATCTACCATGATATATCGCACCTTCCAACGGGGGACCTCTCCTCGGACCTACGTCGATATATCCAGACTCAGCCACCTGCCCAATCACCCATGGAGAGACACTGGTTTTGACGTAGCCTGCTCTGACCAGCAGCTTCTCAGCTGCTTGTATAGACATTGGCGCGCAGAAGAAACCGCTCTTCAGCCTTGCGTCTTCCTTCTCCGTTGGCACACGTAATACTGGGAGCCCATATGCTAAGAGCAGCAATAGCTTCTCTGCCCTTACGTCTGCACTAACCTCTGCCCTTGCGTCCGTGACCGCGTCCTCCACGACTGCAATGGACCTTGCCATTGGCTTGATGCGCACGGTCTGGTCGTCGCAGGAGGTGAATGAGCAGGCCAACGTGGTCAGACATCTGTCTCCTTTGACCGCGGTCCTCGGAATTAGTGATCGCGCGTTCCTTCCTCATTTGGCAGCCTGACCGCGGCAATGCCCCGACCATATGTCTATCTTACCTGCAACCAGGATCGGTTGCATACGTGTACATTTGTACGTCAGACACTGCCCTTGAAATCACATCACAACATTGCTGCGAACACGCGCAGCTAAGTCGAAATAAAGGTCCTATGCATCTACCCATACAAATCACACCACACTCTCTCCCCAGCTATACACACACCCTCAATGCATAACCACCGCAACATGATCATCCATATACTTCCCAATATCTCCCAAGAATACACTAGCAACAATACTCACAATCCCGAACGCAATACTAACATAATACATGTACTTGTACGCCTCAGCGTACGCAATCTGGCCCGCCTCAACAACGAGCTCGTAGGCGCCAGGAATCCCCTTGATACCGGGGAGTTCGTTCAGGAGTGGTAGCAGGGAGATGCCGGTGATGCCGATAGCTTCGGTGATGACATCGACGTCAGTGATGTTGAGTTTGGTCTTCATGGCGCCGCCGATGTAGTAGACTGCTGCTGGGACGAATCTGGAAGGGGGCGATATGGTTAGTTTTGGGAGTCGAGGTGTAGAGGGTGAGGGGGGTCGGAGACGCACTTGCTGACGAAGACGTTGTAGTAGACGCAGTACCCGATTGAGCCGCCGATGACGCGGATGGCGAGGGTCAGGGCTGCGATGGTGGCGATAAGGTCGTCGGGGCAGATGATGGTGGCTGTACTGGTCAGCCGAGAAATAACACGACAGGTCCATGGGCGACGTACTGATGATAGAGGCTGGTACGACTATCCCGCCAATTCCGACACCAGCCACGACCAACAGTCCCCAAAGCTGATAGAGGTTGTCAATGCGACCGATGGAGAGCGCGCCACAGCCGGCCGTCATCAAGACGCTGGAGATGATGAGCAACTCGCGCTTGTGGCCACGGAAGGTCGACAGAAGCCACAGTACGATGCAGCAGCCTGCGAGGATCGAGAAGCCGACGGGTAGACCGCGAATACCGACGCCGATAGGGTCGTGGCCGTAGACGTTGAAGGCTTGCGTGGGCCAGAACATGAGAATCTGTCCAGCAGTCAGACTTCCAATTTTACACTCAACAGCTCTGCTCGTTACACTTATGGAGAAAAAGTTTGCACCGGATATAAAAGTGATGATGAGGGTGAGCCCTAAGATCCTAGGGTCCTGTCTGAGGCGCTTAGGAAACATAGGGTGCTTGGCGATTTTTGCCTCCCACAAGAAGAAAGCGAAGAGCAGTACGACACCAAGGATAAGCGGGACGAGGACGTGAACACTGTCCAGGCGTACTCGTAGCCGCCCATGGCATGCCCATCATGAAAAGCAACTACGATGTTGTCAGCAGATGATCCGAACTTGGTGTACCGCGCGCGAGGCTTACCATGCCAGGGATGCTGAGTGCTCCCCCGACCCAATCGATCTGTCCCAGGATCTGGTTTCGGCTGAGGCCCTGGCTATTGATGCGGGGAGGCGGGAAGTAGAAGAAGGCCGTAAGCAGCTGGAAGGCAAGATCAGCTGGTTGATCGTCACCAAATGGAAGAGCACGCTCACCAAACCAATGAAGTTGTAGATGCCACAAAGCAGGCCCACCCATCGCCACGCCGACGGGTACTTCGATGCAATAAGTTGTCCCCAGAGCACCGACGGGCAGAACGGAATGATTGTCAGAATCAGAATGGCAACGTACTTGCCCCGCTTAGCCGTGGGCGCCAGCTCGGAGGTTACGGCCAGCGCGGTGAGCTCGTTGATACCAGCACCGACTCCGGCAAAGACCATGCCGGAAATGAAGATATTCATGGTGTGGGCAGTAGAGCAGATAATCATGCCGAGGACGACGAAAGCCGCTCCGAGAATGGCGACGTAGCGTCGACCCATCAGATCGGACAGGGAGCCCACGAATGGGCACACAGCGGCCAGAGAGAGGAGATTGGCAAGAACAAACCAAATCCAGCGATCGGTGCCGCCCAAGTCGGCGTAGATGTATGGCGGGATCCCACCGAACTGGTAGACAGGAATCTTGCTGCCCGTCCAGACTGTCAGACAAGTCAGCGATGGGTCGTCGGCGGCCAAAAGGGAAAATGCAGGACGTACGCAATGCCATGGCTGTCAAGCTCATCGCACGCTTAAAGCTCATGGGCGGCTCATGGTCGTGATCCTCCCCATCGCCGTACGTTCTCAAGCCATGCTTCTCATGGTAGTTGGTGTGGCCCAGCACCCGCTCGTTCGTGTGGACTTGCTCGACATTGTCCAACGCTGCTTTCTCGATATCCGGAGATCGGGTCGAGCCCACTGCCCGGATGTCAGCACGGTGCGAAAACAGATCTGGGGGGAAAAGTGGCCCTGACCTGGGCTGCTGTTACTATCGGACATCGTGTCAGGACGAAACTGCGGCGATATGAATCAATGAGCGCAGTCTGGCTTCCTAAGCGTACCCCTTGAGCAGGTCTTGGGAGAAGACGAACAGTTCTTAAGGTAGCCTTACTCCCCTCGGGAGCCCAGGTAAGTTCTTTCCCCACAATACGATCGACCAAAGTACCAAGACCACGACTCATGACTCCGGCAGAAGCGCGGGTGCGGGTTGCATTTCTGGGCCTCTATAGAGCTTGTCACGACTGTTCCAGGCTGGACAAGCGTCTATCTTCTGAAGCTCTAGATGTTGCTCAGTATTGGGTGTTCCAGACGCTATCAATTGCTGAGCCTTGCGCGTTGGCGTGGTGTCTGCACGCACAAAGGCCCGCCGCTCGCCTGGAGGTACGCGGATCGGTGCATGTCCGGACGGACTTTGCAAATCCTAGCTGCCTTCACAAATTTTATATAATTTTGGGGTCGTGGGAGGTTGACTCTAGCTTGGAACATGTGATGGAGCATTAGGTTCGACCACGCAAATATCATGACCACTCCGAACATCAGACACGCCCAGTCCCTGGACTCATCGTCAGCCTGTTCTTTGCACAAGTGCAATGATCTCACTTACATCGATGCAGGCGTTGGGTTCGGTACCGCAGGGAAGAACAACTGGAAATACGTCGTCAATGCTGATCTCTAATACAGAACCTGCGCACGCTCTCCAGACTTACGAAGGTTCCCAATACTAAAAGCCAGCAAAGAGCAGCTATGTTTATGAATAGCCAAGCGCGGCCCAAGTTGAAGCGCGAACGCGGGAGCTTCTCACCGCGCAGGCGCTTGGCTACTAGTGTTGCAATGCAGATGGTGTAGGTAATGATGAGAGCGACGTTGCAGACGGAGAGGATTATGTTGAACGCGATGGTTGAGCCGATGATAATCTACGGAAGCAATGAATATAAGGGTCAGCAAACGTCTCGGATTCTGGACCGCTCTGCAGATGGAATGTTACCATCGAGAAGATCACTGTTGAGCCAAGAGTCACGAAGACCGCTGTGGAGACTGTTAGTCGACAGCCAGTGGAAGGCAATATTGATCATACCGTTATGTGGAACGCCGTCTCGCTCGCTTACCTGCAGCGGGAATCAGCGACGTTATGGAGAGAATTCGGGCTCTGCCTCGCCTTGGAAATGAAGCGATGGAACGGAACACCCTTATATCTCGCAACGCCCACAGCTGTCTCGAGGAAGTGGTGGCCTGGTTAATCGATGTAAACGTGAATTGAAAGCACATTACGATCGCAAACGCAATGGTAGCTGCTTGAGACCCGGTCACCTGAGAGACAAGAGTCAGCTTGGCAAACACTGCGCGAGGACTGTCGAGCAGGACTTACATGTCGAATGACGGCGACCCAAGGTTGGCCTGGGAGCTATGCATCAGCAGTCCACTTCATCCACAATCTACTCGCTGTTCGACAACTCATCGGTGGACGTCAATAATACATCGTCCAATAGCGCGGGGTCGATAGCCGAGACGAATGATACGATCATGATGAACGCGGTAGCGTAGTTCATCAGTGCCGAGGACACCATGGCTTGTGGAAGAATGTAGGAGGCATCCTTGAGCTCCTCTGCTAAGTGCACAGCTGCATCTGCACCGATCAGAGCTGGTGATGGACCTTTTACGACCGCCGCCACACAGGTTCAATCCTTTGGGCCAGACAACATATCAACGCTTCGAGGAACCGGTATTGAAGGGCCGTAGCAGCCCCTCCGAGTCTTCCATTTACGCCGTTTATATAATAGTACATGGCGTGGAAGATGAGCGATATCAGATCTGGCCAAGCGACGCAATGCACGACTGGGTAGCAAGGAGGAACAAGAAGTCCTTAAGCATCAAAAGTAGATGGTAAGCCACTGGCAGATTTGTCTCGTCCGTCTCTGCTGCATTTGACTGACCGATCGAGGGTCGACAATCCTCACCCACTAATTTCGAACAAAAAATTACCCCTAGATCATGAGCTTCTGCCAAGTCGAGTTGACAGCCTGCGACTACGCATGGATGTTTTCGAGATTGAGATCCCAGCGGAAAGATCTGGTCAGCTTCGGACTATCGCGGAAGGCAGTAGTAGAGATATTCGTGAAGGAGTTGGGAGCGTCAGAGAATCTAGATGTCGGGAGTTTCTTCAGTCCTACAGAACCAGCTGAAGATAGACAACAGAGCTTTCCATTGGAGAAAAAGTGGAGACGAGATGGCAAGTAGGGTGGGACGGGAAAGAGCGGTGCGGAAAAGCAGACGAGGAAAGAGCGGCAAGACCAGGAAACGCTGAGAAAGGGAACTCCAAAGAAGAAGGAGGAGCAGCAGGAGAAGCAAGAGCCGTAGAAGAAGGAGCAGCAGAAGAAGCAGCAGCAGAAGAAGGAGCAGCAGAAGTAGGATGAATCACAGCCAGCAACACTTCCAGCCACAAGTAGGGGTTCTGATTTGGGCAGTGGACGAAGCAGAGCACTAATTACAGAATGGGATCATAATTGTATTGTCCGTGGACTTTGTAGTAGGTGAAACGCCCGGGGAAGATTTTGGTCCAAAAGTTTAGCCTCGTAAGCCGCAGTTCCAAATGAGTAGCGTGGGGCATCTCTATCGTCGCTGATAACTTGGGAGGTGGATGGGCGCGAATGATTTGGATCAGGTACGACCTGCCATCGTTCCTCAGAGACTTGCGCAAACCCATTATTGGCATGGGGTCATGTATACGACAGATAGCGTAGAGAAACGCCGCGTACAATCATCGACAGCGTCGGTCGACCATAATTAGTCGCGTCCGGTCCACACCTCGAACCCTTCTTCCACATGGCTTCGGTGAATGTCATTTTCCATTCGCTTCGCTCCGTTCACGAAAAATGTCTCCTCGGCGTTTATACACCTTCTGCCGCCTGCGAGTCTTTCTCCGTTGACACCGCGGTGTATTCTGTGGCCGAGACACGCAGCCCGAACCCTCCACAATCGGAAACAACGTAACTTGGCAACCAGACATCACATCTCAATTCAAGACCAGCAGAAACTAGAGCAAGAAGATGTGAAGTAATCGAGGCAAGTCGGAGCGGACACCATTGGCACGGCAGCCGGCTGACCTATGCTGGATACAGACACTGCGCTAAATACGTCATTCCTGACTTCCGAGACATGAACCGTCGGGCGATCGGGTGAGTTACATGTAGACAAGAACCAGATCTTGTCATGGCATCGCACACTGTTGGGTACCGTAAGTTCTAGACAACAAAAACTGCAAGAAACTATGGTGTATCGTAATGCGCAGCCCCTGTGTCCTGTTTTCGTCACAAGTCGTTTCATCATCGTTCAGAAACCTTTACCCGAACGCCACGCTCTACCGTGCCCGCCCAGCATTTTGACTTCCCAGGTTGTAGCACCCAGTGCAACGTCGAGAACAGGTGCCACATCGGCGATCCAAACATTGCCAAAGATCAACATCAATCCGCTCCACCGTCCCACAGATTCTCAATGCCCTGCCAATACCTCTCTTGATCGCTCGTCCACGTGCCTTTCCCATCGATATTCGTCCGCTTGACCGATACATCGTCCCGCACACACTCCTCATCATCCTGAGCCGGACTGTCGTGCCACGAAAACATCAGATCCTTCTCAGCAAAGATGTACCACTTCCTCGCTCGTGCGGCAGCAAGTAGGGATCATTGAGATCGTGCCGGTTCTGCCGACATCGCGCATCATACTGCCAGTAGTTGATCGTGAATACCACGCGGATGTAGATGACCGTGAGTAGGATGTAGAGGAAAGACAGCAGGAGCTGTGGCGAGCGGGTTGCGGTCCGCACGGAGGGTACGACGAGGCGCGGGACGGAGTCCGAGATCACGGCGCGGACGGCGAGACGTTGGCCGGTGCGGAGTTTGTAGGCGCGGAGGAGACGGCAGCCTTGGGCTGCACCGTAGCCGCCGAAGAGGTGGAGGAGGACTTTTGGGACTAGGTTGTAGGTGAACTTTTCGTCCAATGTGGTTAAGACGTCTAGGGCGTTGCCTATTTGTCGGTCGTAAATGGTGGAGTATTCCAGGAGGAGCAGCAAGGCGTCCGGGTAGAGGGCTGCGTAACCGCGTTTGTAGAATTGCACCGGTTCGTCCGTCGCGTATGGCCAGAGCCCGAGCACGTCGGTTTCTGGAGGCAACGACATCGTTGTTGGTGACCATGTTGGCGATTCTGTGGGCGAGGCGGATCGTGGACTTGATGTTCGTGAGGATCGTACCGACATGCGCCGGTGAACAGCGCAGTTCAATCGAAGAGCCTTTTCTTCGTCGTGAGAGTCCATAATGATGAGTGTAGTCGAGTGTGAAATGTAAAGAGTGTTCAGTCCAAAATGAAGAAGTCCAGACAGGTGCTCAGGGACCGGGAGACTCCGGGCTACTAAGGCGCCTGTGTGTAACGGCAACGTTGAGCCGCGGGGAAAGGAGTGTGTTCCAGTCTTTGCCAATGATCTGGATCGAGACTAGATCCTTTCGGTGTGATACAGATCTGGTGAGTTGAATGATGCTATGTGGCGCGGAATTCGAGGGGTACTCAATTCCAGGTCTGCTGTACCTCTCAAAATTTGCAGTAGTCAAGAACAAGAGCGATTGTTGCATGCACCGTTTCCTGTCATGTTAGACGAGGACAGCGGGCTGATTTGTTAAGAGTGCAATCGGCAATTCCGACCGTCTAGTCCACCAAAGCGCGCAAATAACACCCCGCAAATGAATGGGCGTCGAGAAAGTGGTGATGTCGTGGACGCAGTCGAGACGCACACCCCTGCTGTCATACTCAATGTGTGAGGACTGGACGTCCCAAACCTGGAAGTTGGCAGCGCGCATGCAGCTCTGCCACTGCTCATCACTTGTTCACAACGCCGAGTGGATTAAGGACCTGCCGACGCAACTGCAATCGCTTCCGGCGACGTTTTTGTGGCGCTCGTATCGTGCCCCAGACGCACGGCCGGTGGTGGCATACGCCATGGAGGCCAGGAACGCCGATGCGTTTATACTCAACGAAGACTGGCGGATCGTCAGTATGCGAGAGCCACGGCGAGTCTGCGGACATGGGACATGCACTACGGGAAAGGACGACCTCGAGCCGATGCAAGTGTCCAACCGATTTCAAGGTACTTCACTGTACCGCATGAAAACCACAAGGTGCATCTGCACGCAAAGGCTGTAGGTGCGAGCAAAGCGTCTTGGTCGCACTCTGCCGCGAATGAAATGAGCCAAGACAAATGGGTGGCGGGATGGTCTAGGGCAGGACTGAAATCCAGAACATGCTTTATTAAATCCACCAAGACGATTCCGCTCCCCGTTAGCCGCTCCGGAGTCCAGACGGGGGCTTTTTGGGCGAAACCTGGATTTGATTTGTATGACACGCCCAGCAGCCCAAGAACGTAGACCTCTTGGCTCTTATCCCGGCGAAGTCCCACGCACACCATATGGGTCGACTTTGCGATCGGGACCGGTACAACCAGAGGGCGACTTAAGCTTTCTGGTGGCAGACTTGTAGTTGGTGATGGTGGTGAAGCAAAGAAGTCATGGTATCTGCAACACATAAGGAAGGGTACCTGCGTGAGCGTCAATGAGTATCGTTCAGGGCTAAACAAGGTTGCGGCAATGTGCGTACCCGGGCTCCACTTGGCGCCAAACGGAGTGTGAATGCAGAAGCCGCCAGCTACCACTCTTCTCAACATGAACTTGCACCTTTCAACATCTCCATTTATCCCTTCCGGACACATCATCCACCGTATATACTGACACTACCCACGAACTGGCCAGTCTCAACTCGGTGACAACCTCTCACGCATCTACACCGTACGGCCAGCGCGATTGCCTCCCAACCACAAGTGACTTCAACGAGATGTAGGTCGTTAAGATCAATCTCACCATCGCTGAGAAACCGGACCAGCTGGTTGACACGGTTCCTGAAGAGTGCATCTGAGCGCACAGCGCGTCGATCGACACCGCTCTCGCCTCGTGGAATGATGATCAGGCGACAGAGAAGACCATTTGCTTGTTCGGCACCGCACCTGCTGCGCTGATCTACGTTATTCATTGGATCGCTGGCAAAAACGAGACTCGGGACTTACACATTAAAGTCCACGACATGCCACTTGAACGAGTCCTGGCCGTCTGGGAGGCGACCGAGGTCCTGGACATCCGACCACCGCAACCGCACATCGAGGGCCATGTTATCGGCCATACCAACCATCACACTTTCAAATCGGAGCAGATGTGGGTGGTCGCAGTTGCTTCTTTGCATCGAAGACAGACCAGCAAGATCTTTTGCACTTTGATTCACCAAGTCGCCTGGAATCTGGTCCGCCATTGATACTCCGGAGGCAGGAGCACAGGCCTTGCAGGACAAGGCGAAGGAGTGGCCAGATCTTCAGTTCACCATCGAGAAGAAGTTGAAGGAGCTCCAAGAGAAGAAAATAATACAGGACGCCCAGTAACTTCGCACCGGCACCGAGTGGTGACCACAAGTTAACAAGATACGCAGCAATAACGGCCACGAGTCAGCGGCTAATAGCCCTACGGGCGCATGGATAACTGTATCGACGGTGCCCAAGATTGAGTTGTGAACGGTGCCGTATGCAACAATCACAGGTGAGGAGAAGACGCCGAGATGACAGTTTGGAGTTGAGTTTAGCGTTTGACGTTGACGTTGACGGTTGCCGAGAAGGACCGTACAGCGCAGTCACGGGGTGTTATGGGATGGCTGCAAGTCATCAGGAGACTTGACGAGGACGTTCGGATTCGGCAGGCGTGAGGCGCAGCTGTGATAGTTGGCCCACCCTCGTCTGGATGGGCGTATCGAGCGATAAGATCCGAGGCTTACATATAGCTCCACTCCCGTCGTAAGAAGCCAGAACGCCATCTACCCTGCAGCGCCGAACGTAACTCCGGGAGAAGCGCCAACTTCCATTGGAAGGGCGCCGGTGCTTTCCGTTGATCTCACGACGACGTGCTGATTGACATTTGCGCCGTTGTAGTAGGCTACGCAAGCTGGTTAGACCGCCAGTGTGTTGGTGCGACCGAACATAAAGTTGATCTGCGCCCAGGACCGCGTTGTATACCAACCGCCGATGATGCCGATGATGGCAGCGCTGGGGTCGTCGCTTGAAGGTCCTTCCTGCGAGAATCTTCGCACGTGGCGTGTGGATCACACTAGGTGGGCAGGCTTGGTTCTAACTCACGCTCAGGAACTGTGTGACTTGAATTTACATTGACCAGCGATGCTTGACGATTCCGCGATCATTAAGACGCCTTTGATCAGCCGCTGGTCTCTATGCACCACCACCTGCGGATTTGATCCAGCGATTCAGCCGAGTTCCTTTTGAGCTTCTCCCTGGGCGTTTCGATGGCTGGATGGATGGTGGATCTGGCTTCTCCTTCTTTGGACGTGGCGAACGCCGTGTTCGCATCGGCGTCGTCAGTGTCTCGGCGTCGCGATGCGCTCACTGTTCGAGCGAAACCTTGCCTGTGTTCCGAGTATCATCCCAATGCCGTCGAGCCGCAGCCCGAGTTGCTTTCTGAAGTGGCTGGGCTGGCCTGACCTGATATGAATCGAAGCATCACGTTCGGAAATTAGGAGGACTCGCAGTATCATTACTATCTGCGGAAAGAATCCCGGCAACTTCGCTTCGTAGCTGTCGCCTTATTATCTACGTATAGGTTCGCTCAGATTATACTGAATCTCAACACTTTCAAGACAGGAGTCTTCGTCCAGCTTCACTTCGCTACTCATTCGGGGCTGAGTCCACGAACATTTCACCACAAGCTCTCCGAGATCAGAGTGCTGTCAAGCTTCTTCCGCCGGCTCCTTGCGTTGAGGCGGACCACTCTGCGGCACGCTAGCACGCTCCAGACCTACTAGAATGAGTTGTGCCTCGTCCACAGGTTAGAAGCAGGCGAACACGACTTCACAAATCAGGTTGATCGCCGTCCGGATCTGCAGCTCCTTCTTCGAATATACAAGAGTCTTGGAGCGCATCCGGGCAGAGCATACTACCATCCGAGAGGCGAAGGGCACAGAAGAGCACGAGCGCCACTATGAAGTCTACAACGAGCATATCAGGCACAGGGAAGCGCTGCGCCGTTCGCGAGTAAGGCAGCTCTCATCTGTCTTTCAAAGGGAGCAGGCCCTGCAAGACATCGAGAAGCACTTGGGTTACTCCTCTCCTAGGGCGGACGACTGTCAGGAGCTAGGTGAAAATTAACGACGAGGGCTAGAGCCAACCAGCCGTCTAAGCATAGACCGCCGCAATGCCCTTGTAGCAAGAGATTCTCCTGCAAGCGCAGACTCGGGCGAGGAGCATCGACGCCGCTCCGAGGCTACTGACGCCGTTGTCGCCCTGTGAAGACGTCAGGAACCACACCAAACCAGAACACGTTTGGCGAGGGGATCCATAAGGGAAGAGGCGGAAGATTGTGGCTTCCAGACTGAGATTCCGTCTCGGACTTTTACAATGGTGGTGCTTCCAATGGTGTGAAACGGTACACGCTTCAGTTATAGAAGCGCAACACTACTGTCCCGAGGCCACCTTAAGATATAAGCTGAGCATTCTAAGCCTTTCTTGAGACGGAGGCATGGAGCGTTCAGCAGCTGTTATCACGTGAGCCTGCAATACAGGATCTCCTCGAAAGCAACTCATGATATCCGACCATGGAAATCTGCGTATGCGGCACGCTCTTTGTCGCGTCTCGCTGCCCCTCACGACATTGCCTGCCAATCTACGTTGATCAAAAGCATCATGAGGCCAGACCCTGAGCTCACCGCAGCGTGGCCTTGGTGCCCGCATCAACTGTACAAGGCAGCATGCGCCAATTCCGACCGAAAATCCTGCCCTGGCGTGTGTATAGGACAGGACGGAAAAGTCTCTAGCCTCCCCTCAAGAAAGTGTAGACTTCACACACGTTCCCGCTAACGCCCACGTCATGGGACTGGAATAGATCAGCCGACCAGGGATGCGGGAAACAGTGACTCGAGCACCTTCCCGACTCGTAGAAGCCGGGCTCGAGACTATCGCCACCCGACTTCGAGTCATCATGAACTGTGTCGAGACGGACATCAGCCCATGGTATGCCAATTCCCACCACTAACAGTACTCCGCAACGATGACTCCTTGCCGCACGATGTGCTGCATGGTCTCCAACGAGAGCGTCGACGAACCCGCGACGATAGGGAGCAGCCCCATGAAGCATGGGCTGCGAGTGCAGGGCACAAGCAGTACAGAAAGCGGAGCTAGATCGAATACTAGGAGAGGAACGAGAAAACTTACATAACCACAACGCTCTTCTCAATTTATCGAGGCTGGAGCATGAGCGAGACTCTGACCTACGACAGACTTCCCTCGCAGACATGAGGCTAGAGCATGAAAGAGAGTCTGGGCACCGACCTGATTTCCTGCTCGAAATGCGTCAGGAACACACAAGAGAGACCACGCAACGCCAAGAGCTACGGACGAGTCTGCGCCGGAAGCTTCAAGAGGTCCGTGATGAATGGGCACAGGTGATAGATCATGACCAACAACGGCAGCATCAGATCCGACAACAGTGGGGTGATCTTCTCCACGCCTATCAAGCATAGATTGCTCGATCAATCGCAACAGGAGCTACTTCTGCGGACCAGCTGATAAGTCCGAAGCGCAGACTGCTCTACTGGCTAGCTTGTCGGCCGAGAACGCATAAGAACTGAATCAACGGCAGACCCAGTTTCGTCTCCGTACCATCGCAAAACCGCTCTAGATGCACTAACGTTTCCGGTCATCTATCAACCACGACGGACTCGGTGGGAGCGGCTAACATCAACATTTCGGCAGCGGACCGCATACTGGGCGAGAGTTAGGGCAAAGCGCGCCTTCGGATCACCTGCCACAGCAATGACGTACTGCTAAGAGGGGAGAATGCGGCGAGAATCACGTTCGGAGGCAGCGTACAGGAGACTGTGATCGAACTCCAGAACACACGAAGGAGCATGAGCCATGATAGGCATTTCCCAATCATGGATGGGGAAGGTGAATCAACGAAAGATCTTGTTGTTGCCCCGCGGGATTGTGGCTGCTGAGCTGGTAGGGGCGCTTCGGGATGTTACGATCGTTCGCCCTACTTCTCCATAACGTCTGGACTGGTTGTAGAGCACTCTGACGCGTAACACCGCACCGGTATACGTAGCGTGTATGGTTCCTCAAACTAATTATTGGTATCTAAGCACTAGATGCGTCGGCTTTGTGTCTGCGTGGCAGGTGTGGAATCTGAATACAGAACACAAATTGAAATGAGGCGAGCCATGCGTATGGATTTTTGTGTTAGTGGGCCGCATAGCACTTGTCCAGCACTATCATTACTGCAGGATCGCCGAAACGAACCTGGACGAAATACACGAGCCATGTTGAAGGATCGAAATAGTGCTCCTGTTTCATTGCAAGGGAAGTGAGGGTGCGGTGGATTACGCTGGGCAGCAGTAATTGTTTAGCGAGTGCTGTTGATGTAGTATGTTCGCGCTGCGCTCTAGTCCTACAGCTCTGTGCGGAGGACCTGGTCAGCGGCAATGCCCTTTCTAGCGATCGTAAGCTGGTTTAGGGCATCCCCGTCGCGGTTCTTCACGAAGATCAGCTCAATGCCGCATCGGATCCCAGTTCTCGGTCTTCCTTGCACGTTGGAGGGTGATCTGTCGGACCTCCATTCGTGATAGTTTTGATGGTGGCACTGCTGATCACTTTCAACGAGCTTGCAAATCGTGGATGATTACCTGGTCGTCAGGACTGGTTCAAGCATGCAAGCAGACTCATTCGGACAGAGATCTTTGCCTGCAGTCTTGCATAACTTGTCGAACAGCGAGGCATAGCTATGGGCGCGCAGTATTGGAACCCCAGACTCCACATTTGATCCTGCGCGACCGGGATTGCCTTGGGTTGATTGGTATCGGTGCGTACAGGAATGCCGGCTGGCCGGCACTTGAAATCAGATTCAAGATGCGTCACGTAAGCCGCATACGCGCTTTACATGTCTTTTAGAATGAGGACCTGTAGATTGCGAGCAAGAGCTACTCCATGAGTTGTTGCAAGGCGAGCTCGCATTTGATTCTGCGTAAGGCTCTCTTGACCAATTTAGTGCCAATATGCTCTTCGTGCGGTGCAAAACGATGGCCGGAGGCATCATGCGAGTAGGCTACTAGTTCTTTGCGAGTCAAGTCGTAGGAGGGGTTGTTCCAGCCAAAGAACAGACGACCAGAAAATAGTCCAACGGATCACGTCCCATAGGCGGCGCTGGGGCGAGACAGCTGCCATTCTCGCTGTCAACGACGAAAGAATCTGCGCTGCGCCGGCGCGAAGGGTTTGATCATAGCTGCAGTAGCTGCAGCTCATGCGAAAGCTGAAGATAATGGAGGAAGAAGTGATGGTAACTTTAAATCCTGAGGAACTGACGTCTGCAACACAACACTAATCCTTATTCGGTATCATAGGCGACGGCCGGGAGAAGTGAGCTGAGATTAGATTTTATTCTTGAGTCGTCATTCTTGCTGACTAGGACTGCGTTCGATGCGATGGTTCACATGTTCCCCATTTACGCTACCCTATTATATGTGGCTTGCGTGTGATACACAAGGAAATGATACACAAGGAAATGCAGACTCCAGTCGCCCGCCAGTTGCAAGGCTGCAAGAGGGCAAGTATGTATACAACATCCGTTTGGCAAAGAAGGCAAAGCAGGGCCTGGCAGCGACTGACACCAAGCAGATGACACAAACAGCGCCGATACACCTGTCCATAAATATCCGAAGAGTGATTGTGCAAGATGGCGGTCATATGAATCGTCCCCAGGCATAGACGCGCCTTCCCTTATGATCGACCCCAATCGTGCTCCGGCTCATGCAGAAGAGTCGACGCCAACATCTACCCTGCCCTCGGATCCAAATCCCGCACCCTCCCAGTCGAAGTATTTCGGATTCATCAGCGAAGCTTTGACAGCCCATCCAGGTGGCTTGCGAACTCAAGAGATTATAGCATGGTTGGAGGGGAATCGTCCAGACGCGTTTCTGGATCGAAACAAGGACAAGCTCAAGACCTCGATTCAGACGACTCTGAGTGCGCAGGCGAACAGGAAAGAGCCAAGGATTTGGAGATACCGACAACCTGGATCCAGAGGAGCCGGCTACATTTGGATGCTCTGCAGCACCGTGGCAGAAGTGGAGCAGGCACCGGTGACACTTGCGGCGCACGCTACCTCTCCGATGGGTGAATCTGTTATCGTCAGAAGCATACCAGACGAGACCCAAGCACCGTTACTTTCGAAAGCACCTGAGGGCAGCTCGAGAGAAACAAGGGATTCGTCTGCCGCGTCTGCACTGTTGCATCTGCATATGCGCAACGGTGAGGATCCTGTGACAGACACGAGATATGAGGCATCATTCTCATCTGGACCTGATCATGATATGGCAGATGATCAGGGTGAAGAAGCGCAGACTGTAAACCCCTCAAGCTCCAGCGCCATCTCTAGGCCCCGACCCGCAGAAATCGGTGACGATGGGAACGTGCCACTTCAGTTTGTTAAGAGCGGAGTTCCACCAGATGCCGTAGCTGTTACGGACAAAGACCTAACCCCACCATTGAACTTGGTGACAAGCATGAATCGCGCAAGTGAGGTCATTGATGCCATACCTACGCCTCAAAAGGTAAACACTGAAGGGACAGGCACATTCGTGAGGGACGTTCCTCGACGCCCAAGTGAAACACCAGACACACTGGGCGACCATGATGAGCGGTACTTGGGAAGCCTCGTATCAAAGATCCATAGGCTTCGTCGACAGCGCGAAACAACACAGCGAGAGATACAAGCGAAGCGCGAGACCTCGAACCAGGTCGAAGTATATGAGCGCCGAGCCAGTGACTTACTGAGAAGTGCGGAAGATCTGGATCGGCAGGCTCAGTACGCGCGTGAGCGAGCTAATCTTGCACGCGAAGATGCAGGAAAAGTTCGTTCAGAGCAAGAGCAGAACGAGGCGGACATTGCATTGGCGGATTCAAAGCTTGCTCAGTTAGAGAGGGAAGAGATTGAAGCCAGAGAGGGTCTAGGCATCGACTAAGTGACTTTAGGTGCCTAGCATCTTTTTCGCGATCTATCGGTCCCCCTCGGACTTAATGCTGAGGCTTGAGTGTCCTAATATCAACACTCTCGACAGCAATATTCCTTTGGCCACTAGCGAGTCGTAAGTCCATGGGTGATATTGCGCGTCGTCTCCATACCTTCCCCACAAGTTCAACTGTACTACGTCTTCCGGGAGTTGTGAGGGTTTAGCGCTCTTTCTGGCAAGCAAGACATCAACCATTGGCGAGGCTCAGAATACTGTTCAACTGGGAAGACTATCGTGTGTCATCTAGAATGTAATTACAAGTACGGCATGGCTCTCCCCGTGGTACCCCGTCTGGGCCTGGGAGGGCGCTCTGTCGTAAGTGATGCTATGACCTGGAAATGGCGGCGGTAAAATTCCACCGTAGTTGTTGTACCCTTTTGAAGCCTGGGTCAAAGCTGTTATAACCATACATCATGTGGGTTGCTGCCCGCCATATTGCCATGTGTGATGCCGTTGAATGCTTGTCCGGTCATGGCTGCGTGTGTAGATGCGTCCTGCATTTTGTACGGGTTGCGGCCCGCCATGTTGCCCTGCGTGACACCGTGGGATGCTTGCTCGCTCACGGCTGCGTTTGGGCGTGTGTGGAAGTAATCAGGTTGTGGTCCTGGGCTCGCGGCGCTGGAAGGGTATGTACTCGGAAGCATGTGGTGGACGTCGTTACTGCGAGGGCCGGTAAAGTTCGACGGGGATGGAGCCACCCTCTCTACACGTGATTGGAACGACACCGCAGCGACCGGAGACTGTGACGCGCTTTCGGATTCGCGGTCACCTTCGTTGTCCTGGCGGCTGAAGTGGATCGGACGCGGAGGGCAGCTTCGGCTTTGCGGCTATGATCCGCACGACATACCCGGCCACTGGGCGGAGCGACGTGTGCGAGTATGTGCTGGCGTAGTCAGGCTGTGTGGCCACTTTCGAGTGAGGTCACCGCTCGGGTTATATGTTCTGTGTATAAAAAGCATCGCTCTTACTGACTGATCGTCAACCCCCCGAACACGTTCTCAAGAATGTTGGTGCCGCCGCCGATGTCCAGGTCAGAGTATTGATTGGAACGATGCATCGGCACAGCGGATAGCGTCGTCGGCAAATGCGATTGGGACAGAAGCGAGTGAGGTACATGTGCGTATAGTCTCGAAGTGGTCGCTTTTGAGGAACGTCCGGCTCGCACAGCCTGTGCAGAGCTGTCCTGAAGATCTGCGAGCTCATCACGCTCAGCACGCCTACAATCGTGTTCGGAGCTGCATCATTGGGCTACGAAGCGACCGGAAATGATGGGCTTTTGCATGGCGATCCACACCATCTCCGCGTGAGCGACGGCACTAACGCTTGCTACTGAAGGTCGTACTAGTTTTGCCCACGTTACACTAGACTGGAGTGTGTGGAAGTGGCCAGGCGGTTCTACTCATCTATCTTCGCGCAGAAAGGTTGGCCAAGCATCAACGACAGGCAGGTGACATTGGCGCTGCATGAGCTAAACATGCCCCTACTATGGGCGCAGATCGTGCATTTTGGTGCGTGATGTGATGGCGTGCACGTGGTGTACTTCTCGGTACCTTAGGCATGGGGTGACAACTCAATTCCTGAGAATGTCAAGCTGTTCAGATACGGTCTAGCTGCAAAACAGGCGATCCTCGCAAAAAACCCTGTTCGATTGTGGCCATAGCACGAGGACCCTATATACTTTATTATATTATAGCTAAAGGTACTAGGATACTCCAAAACTGTAGTTAGACTTACTTACCCTTTTAGAAGGCGCAAAATGCAGACTATGTTAATTAACGTAGATCTACTCGCGTAACCTGTCTCAGGTTAAGCTGTTGCGACCCGGTGAAACCGTGTCACGGTGGTAGAGCTCGGTGGACTTGGAGGTGAGTGTCAAAGGCACGATCAGTATGGGGTATACTTCTCTCGTTGATGACCTGCTCTGCTGGAATCGTTCCTAGGTATGCGAGGACCTTTCAGTTGGATTGCAACATGAGTTGAACATGAACTACATAAGAGATAAAGCTGCTCGCTATATACCCATGAGATTCGTGTCTCGTGGCGACCATCCGACCATTCGACCATGTCTCCGGTCGGTCGGTCGTCCTGACCGTTCGTCCGTCCGTCCGGTCTGTTGGTCGTTCGACCATTTGTTGTGTGGCTTGGTCAGTCACGTGTTGTGCTGACGCAGGTCCTTCCCCACGATTGAGTGTGACTGTGTCCTTTTGTTCGTTACTGCGCGCCTGCGGCGCATGTTCGTAATACGTAATCAGGTGACTCTGACTGTTAGCTCTGCGCCTAGCTCGTCGCCTCCAATCGTCGCGATCGTGCCTTTACCATATGGTAAAACGGTTTCCACCCACACCCGGTCCCCTTGGAGCAGACAAGATATTGCTATTATATCGGAGAGACTTCAATACTAACCGACAGACCTCCTACGGTTCGCGATGGCAGCCGTCGTTGACTTCGTCCGCTTCAATAGTGACGTAGACCCTAGCTCCACTAAAGACGTTGTTACCTAAGAATACAGAAGTTCAATCTTCTGGAGACGAGGACGGACTCAGTCAAGATGTTTACTACTGGATGAGCAAGAAGTCCTTCATGTGCGTGCTAGCGCAACACATTGCTAGTACCGCGTCTGCGCCTACTTCTATAATCAATATGGACATATAAGACGCTCACAGATATCGAGGACCATGAGTAGAGGCTAACATCTGGCAGTCCAAAATTCAAGCGGCGCAACGACACTACCCCTACACCGATCATTCCAGGTTAATTCAAGACCAAGCTGGCCCGAGTTTCTAATCCGGTCTTGATCATAATACTCAGGAGACTATGAAAGTATGATGATTCATATCGGCCGGAATGTCCTTTGGCGGAAGCAGGAATTCGATGAAGATCATGGTGCAAAGCTTGCGTAAGTTCTGAGTGACCAAGTCTCGCACCACGCGCAATCTGCGAACTCAGGACGTGAAGAATCATTTCCAATGCTACGACATGAGGCATCGAGCTCTGATACGTCCCACGACGTTTACGCGGCTCCGACCTTGGCGTAACTTGCGGTCGCCCTTAAGAAGAAGGGAGATGCTATGGGTACTTGTCCGCAGTACGAAGTCAAGACTTTACGGCAATGCCCCGCGTTGTTCCAGGCACTAGTTTCCTTGCAAGGTGGTAGCTTTGATGGTGACGGTTCCACGAAGAAGCAGGCTAGACACGAAGCTGCGAGGAAGGATTGCAGAGGCACGGGGGACAGCGAGACGGACAGGATGACTACTCTTAAGACACGACCAAGCAAATGCTCGATATGCTTGAGCCGGATGCCTTGGTCATCTGCCAGAGCAATACGCGCTCGAGTTATAATGACTTCCCGCAGTGTCTCTCGTCGTCTATAGACCGCATGTTAACCTATACATCTGGCGAGGTTTAGAGGACTGATTGCTGTTGGCTCCGCAATTGCAAGCGGTGGCGAGGTGGTTGCGATTGAAGCACATGACAACATAGGGGGCATGGACTGCTCTCCAACGGTTGGGTCGCGTTTGTTGAAAGTGGACTGCAACGCTCACTCGGCATTCATGACTCGGTCGACCTCTTTATGGGAGACTGGCAGAAGTTCCTCAGTCGGAGCCACCATGTTTAGGGCCTCGTCTGAGACCAGAAGTTGGCTCGGTTTTACGCGGAGAAGAGCACGGCGATGTATGACGAGCTGACCGCGCGAGGCGTAAAATTCACCCGATTGATCAAGCGACCCCTGCAAACCAGTGTCGAACGCCTCGCGGCTTTTGAGCACCCCAAAATGTTCCCGGCGGCATTCAAGCAAGACTTCGCTGGCCCGAAGTGCAAGACCTTCCTCCGCTGCGCCGCTCATCGCTTGCTCACCTGCACTACCGGCGCCGTCACAAGTGTCGTGGTTCGTCCGCGTGACACTGCCCGACCGCCATCTACCGTCCATGCCCGCAAAGGCGTCATCCTGGCCGCTGGCGGCTACGGCGCCAACCCTGCGCTGAGGCGTCACTTCCAACCCGACCCTCCCGACATGACCATCCTCTCGGGCTTGGCCACGGACCACGGCGATGGGCGACTGATGGGTCAGGCCGTCGGCGGCGACCTGATCAACATGGCCATGATCCCATCCATCGTAGCGGTTCCATCTCACTTGGCCGAGGAGGCTATCGCGGTGTATAGATCGGGCCACCGGTTCCACGACGAAGCTGGGTTATACTACGACCGCGTGTTCGCACTCCGCAAACAGGATCAAAAAGTCGGTCACTACATCTTCGACGGGACCACTTTTGAGGCAAAGAAGCGCTACATCAACCAGATGGCCGGACCCTTACTTCAGGCACCTGCGCTCGCTGCCCTGGCTGAAAAGCTCGCCCTTCCCGTAGCTGCCGTCGAATCCTCGGTCAACGCTTGGAACAACTTCCTTGTGTCTGGATCGTTGACGGACCCTGCTATTGGGCGCGTACAATTCGAGCCTACCCGACGTCCCATCGCCATGCCACCGTTCTACTCCAATGCTATAGCGGCGGCTTTGTCACGACTCTCTCCATGAATATCGTGGACGTCTGCGGCAAAATCGTCCCAGGTCTCTTCGCAGTAGGTGACTGCGCAGCCGGCTTACACCTACAGCTGAGATGGAGGCACTCATCTCGGCGGTGGCTTTGTTTTAGGCTGGGAGGCTGGGCGCGCAGCAGTAACGGGCTTGTCTAGCGAGTCGCATACGATAGGCACGTTTGGACCGGTCCTGCTAGAGAAGAATAGATACGTCGATATGAGTATGCCGATCGTCAATACGCCGATTGTCGATGGAGCGCAGGGAACGGCAAAATTGTAGCTCAGCGATGTCTCGTTGATTTGTTGCTTGAGCAGTCTTCAAAGTCACCTACCCTAGCACTGTGAGCGGAGCGAAGTTCATGAGCGTGCTCTGTTAACACCACGGGCTGGCTACTTGCTATCATTTTCCTTTCTCATCAATCGTAAACGCTGCGAAATAGCCCACGGCGCAGGATCGTCTTCCAATTTCAGAGCTGCACACTATGAGGGCCCGTGAGCGGAATATTCGTTTGCACGTTCATCTTCGCTGCTCGCACGTTCATGATGGCTTGCCAAGAGCGGGTCTTTCTTATTGTGTGGCGGGGTCTTGCTTGCGGGACTCGCTAACGGCGCGGATTTGACAGGTCCTGAACCTGAGGTCGTGTGGCTGTGATCTGTATCAGAGCACGCTGGCGCATATGCCGACGTCACCTCGTCGACACAAGAGTCTCCAGCTGCTTGAGTCGGGCTACCGCATGCTGCATTTGCGATGGAACCGACGAGGCAGGCGACTCATATGTTGTACGATGGTCTCAATACACGCATGGACAGCGATTTGTGTATCATTTAACCCTAGTCTCAGACAGACAATTGGAGGTGTTCGGACCAATTGATGCCCGCCAGATTAGCGGGCCGGTGACTTGCCAAGCCCAGCAACGGCTACGAATGATAGAGAATGTCACTTGCCGAAAACCACTGACTTTTCCTCCAGATCGTGCGCGAACAGGATACGTCGTCGAACCGGAACCCAACCCGGGTTGCAAATTGGAATGGCTTTGCTCCAGGGTATTGGTATGGGCGACAGCAGTCAAGAAGGCAACGATCTGACCGTACCGCTGTCGAGCTCCGATGCTGGGGCGGCGAGTCTGATGCTGATGATTCGGAGGAGCATGTTTCAGACGCATCATTCCAATGGATCGAGGTGTAAAGACTACCTTACGGATTCTACGGCACAACAAGCTGTTCCAGGTCGGTATTTCCAGGTGGTTTGTTAGAGGCTTGAGGTTCATACTCGGCATTCGGATCTGCAAGTTCCGCCTCACACCTCAGGCATTCACGAGGTGGGGCCGTGCCGTGACCCGCCCTGGAGAAGGACTTTCTCGCACGTGACTAAATTACTGTGTCATACTCGGCATCAGCGTAAGCATTGCACATCTGTATGTGACCACGAGTGCCACAAAGCGAATGGCCTTGGACGAAGCGTGTAGTGCTTGACCGTCCAATACACAATCACAGGCAAGCGCGCAATCCCTAGTCTTCTCACCGCTTTGGGAAGAAGCTAGCCAGTGCCGATCCGGGAGGGCATCACACCATCGCCGAGTACATGTACGAAGCCGACACTGTTGAATCCTGCAAGGCACCGTCTCGGAGCACACGACTAGTCTTGATCGCCTGCAAAGACACCATCGGACTCGCCGCTGCCACTCCGATCACGACGTACATTCAGGGCCAGGATAGAAGCGTACTGGGCGAAGTATTGATCATGTCTGAGTCAGGCTGTGAATGGACTACAAGAACCCTTGCGAATGTGAGGTAGGGGACAATGTTTGCCAAGATGGCATCAGGATCGTGCCCTCATCTACCAGGATTGGAACACAGGCAGCGCTCTGACAGTCATCTGCCCGCCATGTCCCTGCGACAGCAGCCCACATCCGGTGCGGAAGACACATACAACGACGGGCACGAACTTGCGGAGAGCGAGCTGTATCGACACGACCATGAGCACGACGGTACGAGAAATCGCTATCGCAAAGACGTGGACGCGGAGGAACATGGTATTTCCATCCCCGCCACCTCGAAGCACGCCGAGCAGACCGTGGCCCCGTTCCTGACGAAGCACGTTCCCATGCGGTACAACCCACAGGGCGGGCTTCCGCGAGAACCGCAACCGCAACAAACCAACGACCCGGATCAGACCAGCATCAAATTTTGCTACCGGCATCGACCAGACGTCAAGTGCAGAAGACAAGCCAACGAGCCGTCGATGGACCAATTCCAGACCGGTCTGGCGAGCTTAACACAGGCCGATCAGCAAGCGATATCGCACGTCTGGTCTCTGTTCTCGGCCGCGCCCGCCAAACACCGCAACCTCATGCTGCAGGATTCTTACCCAGTACTGCTTTCCGGAGCTGTCCTTCATATCGGCGAATGTGCAGGACTTGATCAAGATCGACTTCTGATCCGCGCTACCGGCCGAGCTTGGCTTCAAGATTCTGTGCTACCTGGATACCACCTCCCTGTGCAAAGCAGCGCAAGTGAGCCAGAGGTGGCGCACGCTAGCAGATGACGACGTGGTGTGGCACAAGATGCGTGAGCAGCACATTGATCGGAGTGCATTAAGTGTGGCTGGGGCTTGCCGTTGCTGGAGCGGAAGAGGTTACGAACCGAGAAGAGACAGATACAGCTACAGGCACTGGGGAGGGGCTTGAACCAATGGTCACGGGCCATCACACCCATTCCGGAAGAAGTCGAGACAAAGGATGATGAATCGGATATAGGCGAGGCAGCCCTCGACGTGACATCGTCTAGCGCTGGCGTAAAGCGTTCCGCCGAGACCGGCCTCGCTTCACCAGAGTCTGTGAAGCGCGCATGTACACGGTCAGGAAGAACTGGACAGCCAGAAGAGCTTCACGACTCGTATTTCAGCCCGAAGCGCCGGCCATGGACAGATGTACACAAGGATCGCTTCAAGGTCGGCACGGCGTGGAAATACGGTCGGTGGATCACGAAGGTGTTTCGAGGTCACATCAATGGCGTCATGTGTCTACAGTTCGATGACCACGTGCTGATGTCCGGATTCTATGACTGCACTGTGAAGGTCTGGGACGTCAATACTAGCGAGGAGCTGCGCACATTGAAGGGGCACACGAGCGGAATCCGGTGTTTACAGTTCGATGACACGAAGCTGATGACGGGAGGTCTGGATTGCACGATTAAGCTTTGGAATTGGAGGACCGGACAGTATCTGCGCACATTCCAAGCGCATACTGCCGGCATCATCAACCTGCATTTCAGCGGACGATACGTCGCATCCGGATCGATGGACAGGACCATCCGCGTATGGGACTCCGAAACCAAACAGACATACCTGCTGCGGGGTCAGACGAACTGGGTCAACTGCGTCAAGATCGACCAAGCATCGCGCATGCTATTGTCCTCCTCAGACGATCTGACCGTCCGCTTATGGGACCTCGAAACCCGCGAATGCATCGAAGTCCTCGAGGGCCACATAGGCCAAGTCCAACAAGTCCTACCCATGCCAGCGGAGTTCGACCTCGACGAAGACGCCGTACTAGCAGGCGACAAGGACGATGACGCCAGCAGCGTCAGCTCAGTCACGCAAGCCGCACAATTTCTGCACGACAACCGCCACGTCACTCCCACGCCAGACGCTGACCCTTCTGGCCGAACGACGACCTCCACGCCGCACCGCCTCGCTACATGATCACCGGAGCACTGGACTCCACGATCCGGACCTGAGACGTCCACTTCTCGCCCGACAAGTAACCCCAACCTCACCACCCCAATCAAACGGAGTACCCCCTCAACTTGGCTTTTGTCATGCTCCCTACGGATCCCCTGACCAATTCTTACAACCCCCGCGCTCAAGCCTGCGTCCGGACTTTCTTCGGCCACGTCGAGGGCATCTAGGCGGTGGCCGCGGACCACCTGCGGCTAGTGAGCGGGAGCGAGGACCGGATGATGAAGGTGTGGGATCCGCGGACGGGGAAGTGCGAGCGCACGTTTACGGGGCATCAGAGGCCCGTGACGTGTACGTGGTGAAGTGATAGTCGGGTGGCGAGTGGGAGTGAGGATTGTGAGGTTAGGATGTTGTGTTTTGGGGGTTGTGAAAAGGGGGTGCTTGGCTGGCGCGATGAGGGTAATAGGGGGGTCGAGAGTGAGTGTCGGGATCTCTGGTCGGGTTGATTGGGTTTAGCGGTGGTGTTTGGGGCGTAGAGGTGGTGACAAGTGATGAGGATACAATTGCCAGGTTTAGCGTGGTGCCTGGATTAGGCGTCGACAGAGCAGTGGAGACGGCGTGGTTGCCTACTACAGCTGCCCGATGCAGTCCTCGATCTCCGAGAAGCATTTCATTCCCATACCAATCTTTGCCGTGGTCCGACTCTGGTGATGCGATGTAGATCTGGCAGCCCGCGGTACATTTATATACGGTACTTGTAGTGACGTGGGCTCAAGATCGATGAAAACTGAGCACGCGAGTAATACATGCAAGGTAAGGTGATGTCTACAGTGGTGCTCGTTGAAATGGACCTCCCACTGCACAGCGCGGTTTGATTGGATTGGTCTTCGGCCATAGCCGCGCGGGCCGGATCTACATCGCAAGGAGATTGACTGGCCGAGCGGGACCTAGCGCTGTGCATGGGGGGTTCCTCCGGTCGGAGTGTTCGTGAGCGCGGCAAGCTCTGCCTTCACCAAGACCATGTGATCCAACAGATTCTACCCATCATCTACTTTCCTTCGCCAATGGCATACGCTCAGAGACAGCATCAAGATGCCAGGGCCAAGGCAGTACCACCAGACTAAAGGCAGGGTCTCCACATTGACGGCACACGTGCGGAGCCTTGGAAACCCTGTCTCTCAGTCGCATATTACCCTTGTGCCTCTCTCTACGCTAGATTGAGCTGAAGTGGCACACTGGAAGAGATCCGCGTAGTGCTACGATCGATTATACGATTCTTGCGGCGACTCCTAGGTGCTCGGTCATCGGTCTATATCACAAAATCAAACTCGCGGAGTCCTAGGGACTAACCAGACATGCTGTTAAACCGTCTAGTTCCACGTTGGCTGTTGATACGCTTGGCACAGACGCATGGGAGGGGGGTTTGCATCTTCTAGGTGGTGCAGGTGCAAACTACCAAAGGCAATGGCGCCTTTGCCTCTTTGTGCTCCCGGTCCATCGCTTATGAACTTGCTCGTGTCGGCGAGGATTAACATGGAGAATCTCGTAAATTTGCCGTGAACAGAGGCAGGATCAAATTGGAAACCAAAGCTCGAGTGCTCGGCTAGCGAGCCTAACACGAAGGGTCGTTAGGAAGTTATTTCTTCAGGGCAGTGCAAGGGCTCATGGAATGTGTCAGAAAATACGCTGGAGTTCACGGCTGATCGATCGTTGGGAGTATCGCTTAGTCTCCTCCGGATGGACCACGAAGTACAAGAGTCCGACGCATTGGAAAATCCAAAGTGAATGTCTTGGTTAAAACGTTAAAAGGTACGTAAGGGGACGGCGAGTCACGCTGGGCCAGCGGTCGGTTCGGCACGCAGAACGAACAGAAAGCGTAATTCAGCTTTTGAAGTTCGAATTCAATACCTCACCATCATGGACCAATAGCCTCCTTGGGCTGTCGGACCCTGTGTGGACTGGCAGGCGTTTGGAAATTTGACCCGACATGTCTGTGGTCACTATCAGTATTGGCTGGACCATGAACAGGCGATGTTTTGATATTTGCAGAGCGCCATACAGCTCCGCCACCGGAAGTGAAGGCTTTTCGTCCTTTCACGCGACATAATGTGTTCTTGAGAATGTAAGCTTGGGTATTAGTCTTTCACACCGACCAAACAATCCCGTACTAATATCTGCGTAAGGTATATGTGGACGTTGTACGAGATTATGTACGACGTATCTGAGAACTAGCTGCTACAGCTGGTATATGTCCATCCAAAAGAGCGTGATGAAATGGTCACTCATATGCTGTGCCAATTCTCGTTGTAAATCAACACCCTCCTTGCTTTTACAACCCATAACAGCGCTGATACGTTGCTGACACTGGATGCGTCCCACGGTGGGCGATGTCCTGCCACATCGTCAGCATGATCTACATACGGGGGCAGAGATGTACTCCCACCCTGAAATGTCATGGAGTCCGATGGCTGATGACTTAAAAGAGCAGTCGATGGCAAGCTGACAAGACCGGCTGCAGAAACCCGTAGGAGGGATGCGAGTGTAGTAGAAAGGCCCAGGGAATGCGTCATGAAGCGAACCTGGTACGCCACTTGATCAAGCTTGGGTCAATGGTTGACACGTCACTCTTGAACACCGTCCAAACGATTATATGAACCTCCCGGGGCGAACTCCAGCAGCGTTGGACAAACATACAACAAAATGACGTGCCTCGCACTGCCTGCGCTTGCATAGCGGTAAGTTTCTTATTACCTAACAGAGAGTACGCCCTACAGCAACGCGAAAGCCTCGCGAACATGGACCGTGTAGGATCTACGATGCTTCCCATACGTGGTGGGGAATTCATGGAACGTGACGCGTTCAAGCCCAGGACAATGCAGTAGCCAAAGCCCTGGCGTGCGATGTGATGATGTGACTCGAATTGCTCAAGGCTCGCAGAACGCTTCTGAATGCTTTCATGTGGCTGCCGGCAAAATTACATATACGGCCTGTGAACGAACGGAGCCTTCTGATACCGGAGCAGCTTAGTCTCCTGCTGTTGTTGTTAGGAGGTTACATAACAGGGTTTGAAGATTCTGTGCACGGCGGAAGCATCGGTGACAAGACACGGTATGGACTGTGGACCATGTTCATTTTCTTGTATCCCTTGGTTTCCTTCTGCTTGTTTACCAAGATCCTTTTGGATGCCACCAAAGTAGATCTACCTCAAACACTCGTCCTTCCGCATTGGAGGGTTGAAAGTATTTCTACTACAGGGCAGGTATGGAAAGGCAGAGGGGTAGTTTGCGAAATTAAACGGAAGCCGCTGTCAGACGCACTCCTCTAGCACATGTGGTGAATGTGTTGGAGCCCGCCTTGCTCTATAGCTATGAGTTGTTCCTTTGACTTGGTATGATGGACGGCACGTACCGTTCACTAAATAGCATGTCAGTGTCCCAACGCGGGGGTTGGGGGAAGCCGAAGGTTCGAGAACAGTGGATTTGGCTTCACAACACTTCTTCCGCTGTGCCAGGAACGCCAGATGCAGCTCCTCGCTACCTAAGCTCTGCCGACCACGCGACAGTACCCCCAACCTCCTCTGCGCGCAGGTCCGACACGCTTACTCGCAGCTCGCTCGGTGGATTCAGACCCTCTTTCGCGCAGCCTGGACTCGATACTAGGAAGCGAAACGGTGAGACTAACGAGAGGTCCCACTTAGCGTACCTGCAGCTGACTGCTGCATGGATATTAGCGTGTTTGCCAGATATTTCTTCAGGCTCGAAGCGCAACCGACAACTTGCAAAAGCGTACTCCGCTTCGCCTTCTCGGTCGTACAGAAGTGTCTCAACATCACCGAGTGAGGCCATTGTCTGCCCGACAACACCCAATGGCAAGCAAATGGCCCCCAGACCGCCTGCCCTTTCGGTAAGCAAAGCAAACTTGCAGGCTCTCATAAAAGCCGCACTCCCGTCGCATTACCCTGGCCTCTCACCGGATGATGTTTGCTTGAACATTCTTGGAAATGATTATGAGCAACTCGATGAGGATGAATACAATAAGTTCAAGACAAGGATTCGACAAGGATTAGGGGATCTCTTTCAGGAGAACAGAATAAGCAGGCAGCGAGCTAGAGGGCCAAATGGAGGTCCGGCTTGTGAATACGTCTCGAAGGAAAGTGGCCGAGCAGACTGCTTACCGGACCAAGTCAACTCCACCGGCAGTCCACACGCTGGTACCGCTGAAGGGTCGCTCGTTCCATCCGAGACGCCGAGGGCAACGTCAGAACCACAAGCTGGTCCAACTGTGTCAAGAGGTACGCAGCCAGACTCGGTGCCCGCGTCTGGTTTCGACGGAGTGCTGCCACAGACGCCGAATGAGGTAGCAGCAACTGGAGTTCAACATCCACAAGTTGCCGCCAACGGAGGGAATGTAGCCGAGACCCACAAGCAAAGAGACACGTGCAATCCTTCATCAGGGACTGAAGATACAGATATGGCCATCATGGAGCTTGGGAAGCAAGTCACACAAGCACGAATGCTCCACGCTCAAAGCAAGGAGGCTATGAACCATGTTTCAGATCTCAAGATACAGCAGCGAGCGATCCAGGACAATTACACGGCACTAGAAAGCAAAGCGCATGCAGAAGAAGCAGAGGCTCAGGAGTTCGTGGCAGAAGCGCAAAAGTTGCGCCATCAGGCTTCAGGGGCGGAAGGCCGAGCCGCTGAACTCCGAAAGCAGAGCATAAGGTCAATGGGAGAAGCACGACGTGGAAGTGAACAACATAAAGAGCGTGAGGAGTTTATCGTCAAGGCTGAAGACGAGGCCTTGAAGATCAAGGAAAGGTTGCAGGAGGTGAAACGCGCTCTAGGCATCGACTGATGCGCTTCAAGTTTCGTTTCGTAAGATGTGTTTCTTGGTATATCGTCCTGTACAGTACAGTACACGCACTAGAATAATTCGGAAATCACCCCATATCGTTGATTACAATGACAGCATCCCTACTCCTGTGTCCGTCAGATACCGTACCGTTCCTATCTTCACTCCGGTCCCGGTTCGAGAGTCTATCGCCCACAAGATGTTCTCCTACTTCAGACATATGTCCATCATCATTCTTTCCATATGGCCTCCACATACGGAGGCATATCTAATTCATTAGCAGTGCCATCCTGGAAGACCGGGAGACCTTTTCGCTTCCAGGCCCTCTATCTTTGGTCCGCAAAAATCCACAACTGTTCTTCGCAAGGGAGAGCTTGACGGGAAAGGACTCGGCGACCAACGAGCGGCCTGCTCTGGGATATGATTGCTCGGTCTGCCACAAAACCCCCATAACCTTGCCCTCCACGATCGTCTGCGTACTGGTGGCTCGTCTTGAAGTCCAAAGGTGAAGCGCTAGGTGCTGCAAAGTTTGTAGGCGAGCGTCCAATCGACACAAGTGTAAGGATTTCCGTCAGTGATCGTGGAGAGCGCGATGTAACTAAACGCTTCGACGCGCGAGTATATTGTGGTCTCAAATCGAGAAGCACTGATCAACCCGGGCCGAGCTATTCTATGCCGGCAAACGACTGATGCTTGCTATTTCATTCGACTACGAAAACGTCGTTTCGGCCGTGGACCTGACCCGCTGGAAAGGCGCACGGCCTTCACCAACTTAGAAAAATGCTTACCGAACGTGACGAACAGCTTGGGGCAGAAGAGGAAGCTTCAGGCCAACCCTCTGCTTAGCGATACGTTCATAGATTGATATGTTGTTTCGGAGCTCTCTGTGGGAACACAGCTTTGTGCAGTGGAAGCATGTGCGATACGTAGAATGACACATATGCCTTCCTGGGAAACTGAGGACGGCCCCTGGAAACGAGAAGTTCGCTCCTCATTGTTACTACGCCGCTAGGGTAGAGCGCGGCGAACAGACGCAGTTTTGCGGAGGGCATGCGCCAACTTCAGCTGACTTAGGCACATTGCAAGGCACGCAGGTCCCTCGAAGTGGACTCAACTAATTGTCGGTCAATACGCTATCCGTCTCGTTCAAAGTCCCAACTCTTCCAAGCCTGTCCATATTGGGCGAAATCACACAGTCTACACGACGCTGCTCCGGGAGCCACATCAGCCATGCTCTCTATAGCCCCCCCTTTCTCGTCAAACTGGCGGCGTCCTGCAGCATGTTGTGGACGAAATACAGCTGTTCACCGCCCAAATTGGGCGGTTGTGCGTCGTACATCCACCATATGTACTTCTTGAGACAACACTTCTTCCGAAGGTACATCTGCGCTTCGTCGTTGATATGCGGTGTCTCCAACAGCGGGAGATGTACTTAGGGTCACGCCTCTTATCCTAGATCAACGTACAACTGAGCGAGCTGGACGAATGCCGGATCCAAGATATCTCCGAACAGGGCGTGGAAGACCTCCACCATATCCACTAAGGTAGGCGTGGAGTTGCCACAAAGACTACGTCGCACCTACGACAATGCAGAGTGACATTGGAAGTCTCCTGCAGCATAGTAAGCTCCTTGTATGCAGGGGAGCTGATAGCCGGTCGGAAGCATTCCAGAACGACGTAGGCACAATTTTGCACAGCCTGCTCCTCCTGCGCGAGTTCTTGCGAAATCTTGTTGATCTCTTGCTCTCTTCCTGCTGGGTCGAGCCGAAGCAGGCGAATACGGTATGACGGTCTCTTCCCGTCAGGCGGCGCTTCAGCTCCGCACCCGAATCATTGACTTTATCCCTAGTATGCGGCTGTGCGCTGCTCTGCGAAGGAACCTCGCGCCAATGGTGTGCCAGTCCCAGAGTTTGATGTGCCCAAGGCTGTTGCGCAAGCGGGCGTGTGCGAGGTGCTGGCAGCAGGCGGTGTTCGGAGGTCGACAGGGCGCAAGGTGGTGACAGAGTCGCTGAGGTAGCGGGAAGGTTGTGCGTCTCTTGATCTGACTGGTGCGAATGCGTGTTGCTCGATCTCAAGCTTTTTGATCTGGTCTGCTGAGGAATGTGGTGCGGGTATTTTTAAGTACGTACCGGCGTGTCGCGCCCATCATCCTGGAGATCTCTATGCATGGGGCAAGTTGTGCCCGGCTTGGCGCGGGCAAAACTTAGCCAGTGCAGCGTGCCGCCGTTACGGCCCGGCTTATGATGTCAATTCTCAACCCATGCAAGAGCGGAATATTCGCCCACTAGAATTACTCACATTCAAAAAGAATGGCTGTCAAACTGCACTGGTAACGACGGTACAGTAGACAGACGTAAGTCGCCAAACGCTAACGCAAGGAGATATGTGAAATGTGAAGTAAAACAGGGTATTGTAACAAGGGAAGAGGGGTTTGTTAAGGTAAGGGTCAGGGTTAGGGAATCTATTGTACATGGCTTGAGAGCCTACTTCAGGTACTGGAGGATATAGGAGTAGGAGGTTTGTTGCAACTTTTTTAAGCACCTGAGGACCGCACCTCAGTATGCCCAAAATGCACTGTTCCCAGCCTCCTGTCCATCCCCGAACCTGTAGAATCAGGCCGGAATACGCTTCTGTACTGTGGGTTGCTTCAGCTCTCGCCT
>JASUXV010000064.1:0-32969 GCA_030411845.1 Friedmanniomyces endolithicus
ACATTCGTCATGATCGGGAGGTCTTGAGTGGAGTAAAGAGCGTTGTTGGTGTCAATATTTCCGATGCCGCCAGACCAAAGACTATGGTGATTCCGTCCATTTTTGGAGATGGCGGATAAGAGGAGAGCGAATCCGGTTGTCCAGATTGCTAAAAATCTGTGCGAGAGCGGTCAGCCACAGCAGGCATCACGTTGGGCATGACTCACAAGACAAGGCTGATCGACCATCGCACCGCTCCGCATGCGGCCCACCACAATAGCTTGTGCCTCCTGAAGCTCTGTTTCGGATGAAGGTTGGTTGTTAAAGCTCTACTTGACTGGGCACTTCGATACCAATCTATCGTTGCTGGTCCGTCGTCCATTGTTCTTGGTTCAAGGACGTTCAAGAAAGGAGCAGATAGCATCACCGAGGGTAGCCAGGGGCAGTGACGTAGTAAACCGGACTGTAGCCGCAATGCATAGCAGCTTGATGAAGTTGCAGACTATGACGATGATGAGAAGACCGGAACTTGCTTTCACTGCGCATCTCTCCGGATATATATAGGCCAAGCAAAAATCAATCGTAGCAGACACGGTACGGCACTTCTCGGGAAGGCACGGAGCGCCGTCCCAAGGAGGTATTCCGAGTTCGGGAAAGGTCCAGTTTCCCGGGTTCGCAAGGAGCGACTTGACGTCGCAGGCCTCATTAGTCATGTCTCCGCAAAGCCAGCCGTAACTAGCACCATACAGCGACCTGAACTCCGGATCGTGGTTCCATGCACTTAATGCACTGTCGTTCGATGCGGCGGAAGTCACGAGGAGAACGGTACCATATCCAGACTCCAGCTCCGTCAAGCCGTATGCCTTGATGCATTCCTCGTTACTCAAATGGGTCATATTGCCGACACCAGTCTGCACTTGAGCGAGCAGCCCGCCGAGCAACTCGTAATCACCAACTCCGTTTCCGGGCACGCCTGTTTGAAAGTAGCCAAGGTTGGATGGAGCCCCTGTCAGAAAGTCGTGGGTGACAACGATTGCGTTGTACTCATTGGCGGCCGTAGTATAGAACACGACGGAGTTGTAGCTGACGCACGCATCAGTGCTGCAGAAGCTCAATAGGGGATGCGATTCTGGGCAGCTTACAGCAAATGAATAGGTCCGGCGCTGAGATAAAGCAGTGACCAGCATAGGACTTTCCAATTTTCAAGCCCTGCGAGATTGCGGACACTCGGTACTCCAATATCTAGCCATTTCCTTGTTTTATGCGCTTGGTCCAGAGCGGCGCGGGTCGGGGACGTTATCAATTGAGCACAAGTGTTGCTCGCTGCAAGCAGAACAGTGCTCAGGATGTTGATAACAAGCGAGGACCAGAACACTGCCGATTTTGTCACATGACAAGAGCCTGTGTGCTGTTAGAAGGGGCGTGGTTGCGATAGTTTTTACAAACCTTGGTATATCGTTGAAACCCCTAGGAAACCATCGGTGTACTCTCTGTCGACTCGCAACCAGACCAAGAATGCGACGTTCAGAAGCAGCACAAGAGCAGTCGCAATTGCACCTAGCGAAAGAGTCCGGCGCCATGCTTGTGTCGGCAGACGGACCCCTTTGCTTCCTTTCCTATTTGCCACATTGCTGTCAAGCCGGCCGTCTCGAAAAGCTTGACTTCGGATCCCCGTCTTGACAAGAGGAATGACCTCTTCTCCGGAGTTTGCGTTCATATACGGCAGTCAGTGATAGGTAGGGCGACCCTCGTCGGCGTTTAGGTGGATGTGAGGGATCAAATGTTGAGAGGTCGAGACCGAGAGTATTCACTGCCTTTCGAGCCCCGCCGTGCCCGCTCACACTTGTCGCGTCACCTTCGGGCCGCTCCTTTCAAGAGCGAGGGCGCAGGATTTAGCCCCATGAGTTGGTGTGTCGTTACAGCCTAGTATATAGCTAGTGTAATTGATCGACACCGAGCGGGCCAGGTCTGGCCCGCTTCGCAGAACAGAACGAAAGTGCTTCAGGGCCTCGGTCAGGTCCTCATCTGTCCCGTCCGCTCGTAGCGCGTCCGAAGCCAGCAATCAGACTGTTCAAATACACTGCCCTGTCAGTGTGGTCTTGCGGAGCGGACTGCACCCGCCTGCCGTGCCATCTCGATTGCGTTCGTCAGGTCCTGCCGTCGACCGTCATGGTGACAGATCCGAGCTCTCTACACCAACATTCCCCACCATAAAAGCTGGTCCGATAGGCTGGCCTCTTCGATCTACTGGACTTGTCGTGAGCTAAACCCCGTGAATCCGTCGCCGTACCAATGCATTATAGATTGTGCAGCTCAGCTGTGATGCAATCCGGCACGCTGTTAAAGGGCCAGCAACTTACAGAAGCCACCGCGGCTAAATGTTACGTTCTTTGATGTTTACAACGGAACGGTGGACGTATAGAACAAGATCCCGTCACTGGGGCTACCGTTCCCTGCTCAGCGTTTGGCTAGTATGAAAACAGTCACCCAAAACTCTAGGCTCAAACTCAGTGTAGAGGCTCCTTGAGAATCTCCTCACCGGCTGCGCATTGGAGAAGCTGCCATTCCGCCTCTTCCGTGCGCTTCGGGAACATCCGATCTACGTATCGATGCGATAGTACGTCGTTTGGGTTCCGTCCACGCCCTCACCGTGCGGCTTCAAAGCTCGTGAACGAGATCGGTAAATCTGGCTCCTGAATGTGTGATGGGTTGCATCTGGAGCGAGTAAGAGACTCGGAAAACCTGACAGTCAAGGCGAAACAATCCGATAGGAGTACGACGGACGGCCCGTTACCGCAGCCGGCAGGAGCAGCCGCATTTGAGTGTTACTGTCTATTGCCCACGCAAGCCACGGCAGAGGAGGCGCTTTGCTCGATGTCCGTGCTTACATTTGAGTTCGGTGCACTGCGCTCCTCACCCGCTTCGGACAAAACACAAGACGAACTTCTTCGGATCGCGACAGTGGCCCGCACTCCCCACAAACTCTGCCGTCGCCATGAGGGACCTGGCGTCAATCTTTGAGTAGCGGTGAGTCAATATCCATCTCTAGACCTGAAGACGGCGGCCCCTGAAACGCTTTTGGTCCAGCTTAGCGAGTGAGGCTACTGCTCCTGTGTTCCGGAGCCTGAGTCTCGAACCCTCTAGCTGCATCTGTAAGTACGTGCGTGCATATAGTATTGAGCCACGAGCGGAACAAAGCATATGGGCTGCACGCGTCCCTAGCCTAAAGTCCATACACTGCCTGTGAACCAGACCAACGTGAGGAGAAGTCCAGAGCCTTACGTACTTCATAGCGCAGATTGGAGGCCCAGGCGAGCCCCGGCTCCCTCGAGTATGCTGTAGAGTTGAACGATGTCCCGCATCTGCACATCGTAAGCCCTATTCGATATAAGGGTTTATTGCTACGACGAAACGAGAGCCGACTCGAGGCTACTGCACTACACGCTCACGTGCGTTTATGCAAAGCATGGACATATGATTAGCTCGTCCGCACTATAGAGGCTTCCCTCGCGTTGCCGTCTACTCTACTCGCTCAACTTCAGTCCAGAACACTGGCTACAAGAACCTCAAAGAGCAACGATGCCCTTCTTCTTCAAGTACCTTGCCTTGCTGGCAATCGGTAGGTCTATCTGCTGCAGTCATACGCCTGGCCATCACTCTGCTAACACTGGACGAACAGCTACAAGCACCGCTGTCGCGGTCCCTCAGGGCAATAGCCAGTGTGCGCACTATTGCCAAGACAACTACGAATACTGCGGCTACAAGAACGTCGGACAGTGCGTCTCACACGCGGCGCACACTGGCAACCAATGCCAGTGCTGCCCGGAACAGAGCTACTTTTGGTGCGACAACCGCGGGGAGTGCTGCGCTCAGAGTGACTGCTAGGATGCACCGTTGAGAAAGTGGAAGTGGTATGGATAAGAAATGCAGCGCTGGTGGAATCGTCAGAGATAGCGTATGAGATAAGTCGCAACAGTCGTTCGTCTTGAGCTCCGTTGCAGTAGGCTCGATCATGTAGTTAACGTAATTCGCCCCTCACCGGAACACTCTGCTTCGCGGAACACCAAAACCCTACCCACCGCATTCCATCCTTATTAACACTCACAATGCGTAACTCCTGCACGCGGTTCATACGCGTATTCCGAAGTTGATATATATAAGGCTGTCTCAGCCTACAAAGCTAATGAATTCAAATCGATTCAAGCTGCTGCACGCGCGTTCAACGTTCTTCTTGCGACTCTTTCATCCCGCATGGCTGGACGCACTCAACAGTCGCATGCGTACGAATACCGTTAGAGCCGCTCGCCAGCTAAAGGGAGGACACTTGTAAGATGGATCTCGCAGCTGACAATTCCCGGATTTCTTGCATCGCCGGCATTGCTTTGACAGATTCCGCCTAACGCGGGACCGGTCGTTATGTATGATTAAACCAACGCAACTTTTGTTTTTCGACTCGTTGATGTTGCCGCAACAATGCGCTTCTCACTCGTCATCATCGTGTGGACGACCACTGTTGCGGCAGCAGTACCCACGGTGAAGGTCGCAAGACAAGACAATGTCAGTGGCTCCTAGTGTCTCTCTGGTTCCAAGGGACATGCCTTAGTGGTGTATCGCTGATGTCAAAAGTGTGCCAACAATTGCACGTGCATTTGCAACAGCTACGCTCTTTGCGCCGGGCTTTGCCAGATCGCGGTAAGTCTCTGAGTTGTGTGATTCATGCCGGTGAAAATGTTAGAAGAGCTCATATCCTGATTCACGAGTAGGTCAATGCGGGTTGCACCATTCTGGATGGCGAGTTGCTGCGCTCGGCATGTAGTTGAAAGCAGCCGTGCCGTACCTCCGTCGAAGGTTCCAACGTAGTTGATGCACAAGGGCTGCCAGAGGGATACGGGCAAGTCGCTAGATCATAATCCGATCCTTTCTCATAATGACCAAATCGATCACACTGTACGAAAATCGAAATCCAGAGCCGCCATTAATCTACGGGATTGTACGTCCAGTTAAGCTGTATGGCCTCAACCACATTTGGGTCACGGAAGGAGATGGTCGTAGGCGTTTGTTGAAGGAGTATGAACGAACGCAAGGAAAGAAGGAGCGAAGAAGGCACAAAGGAACGCGAAAAGTGACATTCGAATATTATCTGTCTACCATTGGAATCGCCAGAGCTTATGTTATGCAGGCATACTACTTTCATACAGTAAGATTATCCTACGCAAATGCTTCTTACCAATAAGAGCGCCAGAGTCGTATGACAGAAATCGGCCGTCAGTTGTGTCGCCGACCCTTGCGCCAGCATGCCGTGACGCATAGACCCTGAACGGCGAGTGAGCAGCCAAGGAGGGTGAGGATGTCAAAGGTAGCAGTGGACGTCTCCAGTGGCAAGATCTTGCCACCTGATGAACCGCCTCAACCTATGCGCAGTCGGGGACGCAAACCGCCGGCAGACGATGTGACCGAGCGCGTGGGATCCCAACACCTCACACGGTCGCCTTCACATACCCTTCGCTGTTGCAACCCAGATGTACGGCGACTCCAGCACCATTGTCGGTCATGGTCAGCGAGGTGCTTCTTCCGAAATACTGGAAGATAGAGCCACAACAGCCCGTGCTAGTCACGTGCGACTCTTGACTGTCGCACAAGGCTGAGCATGCTGCGTAGCTTCATAGCCCGACTGACGAAGTGCCAACCCCTACCGACATCGTCTTTGATCAATCACTCGTACTCCGTACCAGAGAAATGCCCGCAGCCTAGATGAATTGCTATTAGCAAGCGAGACCACACCGACGCGCTCTACGCACCTAGCGATGCGGCTTCGCAATGTCCACAGCCTCAAACTTGAAGAATACCAAGAACCCCGAATACCACCGAAGTACGCGATCGCCTCGCATGGATGGTCTACAGACGAGGAAGCGACGATTGAAAATGTCCGCATGTTAGAGAATGTACGCAGAAGGATTGCAACAGAAGTGGAATTACCAAGGCGAAAGACTCAATCTTTGTGCATACGTCGGGTTTCGGCTGCCATCATCGAAGGTCTGCGTCTGTAGCGATGCGACTTCGCACCACTACCAGGATGTCGGCGTCTACGGGACCTTAGCGAATGGACACAACGATGCTCGTTGGTATCCATCGACGTAATGCCGACTCGATATCTTCTCCCGTCCAGCTCGTCAAAAGTAGGCGCATACCTCTGCGCTTCAATCGCGGAAGCTGTGGTATCACTTCCGACCAGGTCTTGCATTCGTCTAACGCATCTAGTACGACGTATGCATCATTCACATCTTCCGTCATCATCTCCCACACGTTCAGTAGCGCCTTAATGCTAGGCTGTTCGTCTCCGGTTGTGCATGATGAGTATAGCTGTTCTATGTGCTTCTGAGATTTTTCCACTTGTCAGTAAAGTTGGAAAACGAGCGAGCGAAGCATCTTGCCCACAGACTGCTTATCGGAATCGTTAGATTCGAAGGAAAGTACATGACCACCTCGTTCTATCGAACTTCCACACATCTGAAGACCTTCAATGATTGAGGAACTCATGACTGTCTTGCCGCATCCGGGGATACCACGCAGCCAGAGCGCGACGTTGCTATGGCTCTTCCACTGTACGTATCGTTCACTCTCGAGTAACCACCCTCCTGTTCATGGACCTGGGCTATGCGCCGCAGTCGTGGAGGACTGCTAAGATCGTAGCCCTCAAGAAGCTCGGCAGCGCGGCTTATACCGTCCCGAAGGCATACCGACCGATATCGCTGCTGCTTACAATCAGCAAAGGCCTCGATGCTGTTGTTGTAGCCAGGCTGTTCTATCTGGCAGAGCGGTACTCCATGCTCCCGACGAATCGTTTTGGTGGCAGTAAGCAGCGCTCAGGTGAGGAGGCACTCGACGTGCTGGTTGAGAAGATCCTCGAGGCGTGGAGGGCGAATCGCGTTCTCTCCCTTCTCACTGGGGGGATGGTTCTGCGTGAACACAGGTATGGTCCGCTTTGAACTTTCCATTTGTGGAGATCACAAGGAGTCGGCAGCTGAAGGACTGGATGGGAAAGCGGACTTGGCCTCTTGTTATAATCAATAGCCGCGGTGCTTCCGATGTATCAGGGCACGTCTTTGAGATGTGTCTTGATGATCTGCTTGCCCTGCAGCCAGGACAGCAATAATTCATTAGCGACCACGTACCCTGTTACTGCCAGCGCGAGGCAATATAATGTCGATAGCGAACAGCAATCACATCACTTAGTCCACTCCATGCTGGCCCGAAAGGCCGTAAGGAGAGATTCATATTGAACAACCCGGTTTCCTTTTAGGGTAATGCTAGACTGCTACTGGTTTCTGAGGAGAATCCCGCTGCCATTGATTCTCCTAGGCAGCTAGGGTAGCTGTCAAGTGTGTTATAATAGGAATAAAATCGTCCTATGGAACACGTCAACAGCATCCGCGTGATGACATGACACATATTTACCTTTGAATCGATAGACTCGAAGACCTCTTGTTCCCATGATGTACTCATCTTCTTTAAGGATTCTCTTGAGGGTAAGCAGCCAATACTGGTCCAGAGAGCAGCTTACTATAGTGTGCTGACGATGCACCAGTGAAAGCCTTGTGCTGAGTTATATACAATCCGCGAACGCCTCACTACACCATGGTAACCGACTGACGATGACAGAAGGGGGTTGGATTGTGCCGAGATGCTGTACCACGTGCACTATAAGACGTTTGCTTAGCGCAGCTACTCCGCGGCCGGGCGCGAGGTGACTCATGGCTGCCTGGAGCATCAGATTGAGACGGGCTGATGGTCAAACGCCACGCAGACGACTGTATGCAGTAGCGCTTCAGGCTGGAGGGTTGGATGAGACGCAATGTGCGCTGGCCCAGCCGCTGTGCACATCTTTTATTTACGATTGGTTCCGCAGGTGTCTTCCCCACCAAGATAGCGCGGGAAAATCTGCCAAGCACCGAAAGGTCCAGCCCTGGGTGTGTTCTCACCCAAGCCTGGATCAGCCCCAAGAAGTTAACAAACTTGCACCGGCTCGATCTTGCTGTTGAATAATCCTCTGAATCATGGCTACCGAAACTGCAACGGGCGAGAAGCTGCTTCACTTCGTCATCCAAATGCTGCGTGAGGATCAGTTCTATATGAAGTTGGAGAGAGTTTACGACTGCGCACAAAGCTGCAAGCGGGTGGTTAAAGATTATGTTGTGATGCTCTATGTACCAGAATTTTCATTCACCAACTCTACGTTAATCATGATTTCCAATCCAGGTCTGCAGAAATCGAAGACACCAAATCTCGCATTAGCTTTCTCTCGCTGTCTGCGGAATTGCGGAACCGCATCTACGAGCTGGTGCCTGCACCACAAGAAGAGGACGAAGGTGGCATAGTCCCAAATTACGAGGTCTTCCGGCGGTTCTGCATTCTTGCGGTCCAGGTTTCGATTACAGCCGTCAGTCTGTGAAGGATTGGACTTTGGGGCACGTCACGGCCCTGCATATCAACTCAAAGCTGCGTGCCTCAAATAATGGGTGGATGTTGCAGCATAGGAGCCGAGTCGAAGGCGTCGGAGAGTCGATCTTTAGAGAGAACGCAAGAAGGATCACCATGTCCTTACGGACCATCAAGCTCACCACAGACTGAGACTCAGGATACTGTCAGTGGAGCGATCGAACTGTGGGCCCAGATGCGGCCATCTATCCACAAACAATATCACAGAGGCGAAGATCGCCCCCGAGAAACCCTTCAGGCTCAATTACCAGCTCTGCCAAGGACACAGGCAACGCCTAGAAGCTTTCAGGGGGCGGGTGTCGAATGCTATTACGCTTGGGCAAAGAACTGCAAGAGTTTTATTTTAGGTGGTGAACGAGGACAGGCTTGTGACAGTTGCTTAGTGAGAAGATTGCTTGCTATCCCGTCCATGTACTGCTAATGATTTATCTTCAGGATGATGGTGACTTTGGCTCACCTTGAGACTTAGGACATCGAAGAGGCACAGATGCTCTGCCATGTGACGCGCAACATTACAGCTGTCCTGAGTAGTAGACAGCTGTCTCAAGCGTTTTCAAGACGCAGTGGGCTCATGGCAGAGCTCTGCGCACAGGACCGGTGAAACGACGTCGTTATGCGAACGAAAAGGCTGCTACGGGTGCTTTACGGAATCACAAATGCTGTCCGGCAGACATGCCACTCTAAGACGTAGTCAGAGCTTTTCCTCCTCTTGCTCGACCACGATGACGATGACTCGCGTGAGTACTGGGACCATTGACCGTTCAATAACTATATCGACTGTTGCAGAACAGCATTCGGCCTGTAGGTAGAGCTTAAGGATGTTCTTGAACTGCCAACGCACGCATATGCACGCGCGCAGGAGGCCGCTCGTCGGCTCGTCCAATAATATCGGCAGCGTCCTTCCATCTGTGCCTGGAAGTCTGAAATATGTGGATCAAGCAAAGCCCAGTACTAGACAGCCTATTCAGTCTCGATCGAAAGTACTTGACGGAGTGCCGGAAGCTTCATGGAGGAAGATGACGTGTCTCTCAATTCCGATAGACCATCGTCTACGCAGCATCGTACGAGCACATATTCACAAGCTTCTATCGGCACAAGCAACCATCTCTAGATTCTCACCAACTTTGATCGCGCATTGAAGAAATATGATCAAGAGATTGACTTGTGCTTTGAGGTGGCTTGATCAGAGACTATGGGAGGTGTGATGGTTGCCCTGTACCATCCCGATCCGTCGCAATATTAGCACAGACGCCGTTCGATCTTGGATTTCATGCCGTTCATCGAAGCAGAGTACGATCGCTCTGCACTCCATGACGATAGCCAGCGGGCTTTTCTTGATGCTCTGGAGATGAATTGCGCTGTCCGCAGCGAGCGATGCCAACTAGCCGTAAACTCTAAGCGATCATCCGGGTGTATCGCTTGCCACGGATCGCTCAGCACCTGGCGCGGCTCTTGGTCCCTATATGTCAGAGATTTAGAGTTCACCCATGAAAGCTGACCAGTGTCAGGCTTGGCAGTGGAGGCTTGCAGGGCACGGAGTCTATGATAGTTCGCAGAAGCCGTTCAGACGGCGGCCGCATGTCCTCGCTGTACGACGCTTTCCTTGCGTGAGCACCAACACCAGCAGTCGGTACGCCGCCTGAAGCTGTTCCTTCCAGATGAGGCATCGAAGTCAGGACCATAGGAATGTCTTCTTGCAGCATCTGCCTTTGTCGTGCTGACGAAGTGCGAAGCAAAGTGGCGGATGGTCGGGGGGGGCGGGCGATTGCGCGAATCGCATTCTTGACGGAGTTTGCTCTCTCAAACCGGAAGTGGAGATCGGTCATCTTTGACCGATCTGCTGGCTTTCAGTCCTCTCTGCGGAGTCTTTGTATACTCTTTGCCGGGTGGCGAGGCCTTGCGTGCGCTCTGCCTGCTGTCTAACGACGGCGGCGGCTTGGACAATAACTTCGCAGGAGTAGCAAGCGCAGACGCGCTCGCGTTGGCTGCCGCTCTGCTGCGCTGATCGCTTCTTCGCGTCGAAATAAATGTCTACCGCCTCCGTTCCTGTAGTAGCAGAGGTACCAGCAACAGATTTGCTCGTTATCCAACCGTGGGTCGCAGGATCCCAACCAGGCGTGCCAACGATCGAGCCTGCAGGGCTGTGTCGTGAGCGTCCAGAGTAGTCTGAAGGGCTAATGATACTGCTCGAGACTGACCCCGGAGATTCTTCTAGCTCTGCATTCACGACGTCTTCAAGCGACGTCGGCTCTATCGTCAACGGCGCGTTTCCAACATTGTGACCTGAAGCATTGCGGCGGTGGCGGATGGTGATTGATTTAACATGAATTGACGAGAGTTGCTGCGCTATGGCGAAAGAGGTAGCCAAACGTGGGCTAAGCATTGAAAGCGATCGCGTCAGGTTTGGCGGAAACGGTACGGTCGAGCTCAGGAGTGATAAGATTGCTACCGGCGCTTTTCGCTCCATATCCACAGTGTTGCTTCGTTGCGGTTGGCCATGTCGACGACCTGACTCTCGCATTCGGAGAAATTGCATGGGTTGCGATAGCGATGGGTGCACAAGCGGTATGTGGATGACGGTATTCGCTCTGTCAACACTAATAGCTTCGACTTGGCCAAGCTGAGAGTAATCCTTCGGCGTGCCTGATGCAGAGTTGACGGAATCCTCAACTTCCTGCTCCTCGGATGCAGAGAAAGGGCTCATTTCCTCGTCCGCCTGGATCATTGGCGACGGAGCCGGTGACTGTGCCAATGGAGATGCAGGGCACTGCTCGTATTCTTCGTAGTCTCTCCTGGACCCTGAAATGTTGTCTGACGCGGATGCGCTGCGACATTTCCCATTTAATCTTGCTGCGATTATGTTTGGGCATTCCGAGGAGTGGCCTCTTCCGTAGCGTCCTTATTCTGTGCGTCCGATGCAGGCCGGCTGTTGCTGGAGTCCTAGCTCTCGGACATGTAGTCGCGGGTGACTGCGACAACTTTGCAGCGGTCCTGCACTCTGTTGACACCGCCAGGTTCAATCAATGGTCGCACCTCGTGATCAAGCGCCCGAACCAATGGAAAGACTTCCGCGTACGGCCTGGCTTCGATACCGCCAGCAATACTGCTGAACGTTGGATCGCTCAGGGACGTGTCTCGAACACCATCACTGCTGGTCGACGGAAATCGATGCGGGCTTGCCTTACTGATTCCATGATGCTCGTCGTACCAGGCGCATGTGTCAGGAGGCGGTCCCGCATACGAGTGGCGCGCCTCAAGCTTCGGCCGCAACATCTCGGGGTGCCGTCTTTCCGCCGAAGCCTCTGAAGGCACAGTCCGAGAGCGACACCTTTACTAGGCGGCCCCGCGGCAGAACATTTCGATGCAGGAGCGCTGCACTCAACGATGCAACACGTCTTGGTGTGTATCTGTGTACTTGAAGACACTAAATGCAGAATTGCGTTCGAGTAAATGCACGCTGTTAAGGCAACAGCTTTAGCATCTTGCCGTCGCTATAGCACTCATGTGTTGTGAACGCTGAGCGTAAGTAAGAGTTTGCAATCACACACGATACATGTTTGCAGAAGATTATATGGGGACCAATGATCTCGAGCTACGTACCCTTCGTTCTTCTTCCCACTCAGCAACTCCTCCGCCTCGTTGTTCCTCGTGCCCACACTCCCGCTCCTCTCGCTCTCCCGCAACCCTTCCGCCGCATCGCCGCTCGCACCCGCACTAACCAAACTCCTCGCCGCCGCTTTCAGCCTTTCCGTGTCCTCCTTCCGGATGTCGTCCGGCTTATCATTCTCGTTATCTCCTAAGCTGAAGGGATCGTTGTCCTCATCCGGATGCTGAGCGACGGAAGTGAGGGACTGCCATTTCTTGATCTTATCCGGGTCTTGGTCGGTTAACAAAGCTCTTCGCTCAGCGGCGTCAACCTCATCCACCGGACCGGACTGCGGCGGCTTCGGCTGCGGCTTGAAGAGGTCCTGGTTCGCCTTCCCTCGGCTCGATGTCCGGGGCGGCCGTGGCGGCGGCACGTCGTCGTCCCTCAGCGCCAGGCGCTCGAAGGCATCCTCATCGAACCCATGCGTGTCGGCGTCGTATCGCTGCGTCCCGTGCTTCGTCGCGCTTGCTCCGCGCTCTCCTGATGCCGTACATCCGCTCGCTCTGACTGGGCCCGAAGTTCTGCCTGCCCTGCCACTTGTCCGTACCCTGCTTCGAAGTTCCCTGGGAGGATGTCTTCGTCGTCTTCGCCGTCAATCTTCTTCCGGAAGGTGTGAATCCAGCCGTTGACCCTCTTTTGCGTTTCCACGAAGCCTTGTTGGATGTTTTTCCGATCTCCGGCAAGTCGTCATCAAAGAAGCTGTGGTCGCGATCGTCTTCGTCATAGTACGGACGCTGCTGGTTAGGTCCGCGACGGCTCGGCTCACGTTGGTTGTACGTCGCCTGCCCTTTGGAGTCAGAGTCATATTGCTCCGCTAGCCGGCGGGCGTACACCTCGTCCGCCTCCAATTGATTCTGTGGCGCTCGCCACAGAATCTGCTGAGCCGTGGCGGTTGCGGCGGTGCTGCTTCTTCCGGCTGGAAATCTGGATCAGATATGACCAGCAGGGCATTGAAGGCTGGCTCGGCCACCGCTCGCCGCAAGCACCGCCTTGACCACCTTGGTGTCAATCGATAGGAAGGTTTCGATGAGCATGTTCTCTACCTACACCTGCGGACAAAACGGTCGCGGTGGCTTTTGCGGCGGAATTTCTTCGTGCCCGCTTGGAATGAGACTCTGGGCTTGGGGGATCAGGACTTCGTTGCCGATCGTGGCGAAGTGTCGTGGCCGAGTGGGCTGACGGTGACGGCCTCTTGCTCGTGCTCGTGCTCGATGTCATCCAAGTCGACCTTATCTCGCTTCGTCGCTGACTCGTGAGCCTTCATGGGGCACACCGAGTGGTCCTCCATAATGTGGTGTCTGGTCTCCCGCTGCCGCAGTTGTCGCATGTGTCTCTGAGCTGCAGTGCTCAGGTGTACCGCTCGTGACCGTGTTAGTGTCGAGTCGAAAGGTGGTGGTGCAAGGCTTCTGCTCTGTCCTCGCTCGTCGGAGATCGATGGCGCGGGGAAAGACAGCAACGTTGGGGCATGCGTAGCTGGCGTCGTATGCAGGGTCGAACGTGGCTTCTACCCACACGTGGCGCCCGGCACTTTTTCGCCGACCTCACCCTTTCTTCGCGGGGCCTCCCAGCCAATATAGCGGTAGATAGACGATAGATCGACTGTTGGCTGTGTTCAACTGTAAATTGGAACCGACTGAATTCTGAGCGATAGTGTAGTTAGATGCTTAACTAGGTTTACTACTCAAATTCTCTAAGCGCTTACTATTATAACAATTAAAGATAATAAGCGCTTAAATTTTTTAGATAGTAAATCGCTAGTTGATACGTATATATAGTAGATACTACTAACTCTTCGAAGATACTCGTCGGCTGTATCCGTGGCAGGGTCGGCAGAAAGAGCTGCCTCGTACGGTGCAGCAAAGCATCGAGCGGGGTTGGGAGGACGAGGCTACAATGGAAGCACTGCGGGACTGGTACGAGTCGCTCATCTTTCAGAAGGTCCGCGGAGACACATTCAAGAGCGCTACTGCACTTTCTCGCCGTGCTTGGCGTCAACGAGGAGACGTTCCGGCTACGAAGCACGAACGATTTAAGTGGATGGCGTCAAGTGGATGTGGCAGCACATATTCGACCACAAGGGTATCCGGCGACTATTGGTGACATCCGGCATCAAAGAATGCAGGCCAGCCAGACGGAGTGCGACCCGGCAGGTGTGGAGCGATATTTCGCCGGGTTCGGCGGTTCAAGGAAGAGATGATGGCGTTGATTCACATGTCCGCCGGCGCACCCGCGCAAGAGCATCCAGCACGAGAACGATTCCCAGGCACAGTTCCAGCGCGGTGTATTCGTCGACGACGGTATGGTCGTGTTCGTCCCCGGATATCACAAAGGGTACAAGATGGGCCGGCGGGTCAAGATCATACATCGGTACATGCCCCGCGAGGTCGGCGAGGTGATGGTGTATTATTTGTGCTTGGTGGAACTATTCGTTCCCAGTTTGCAGGTCATCGCCCGGCGCCAATGTGACTTTTGCCCGTGGATGTGGCAAGCCCGACCCGAAGCTAAGTGGGCACCGGGAGAGGATGCGGCCGAGGAAAGAGAGAGGGGAGAAGCTGCAGCCTTGGAAGAGGATGCGTGGAGCGACGCGGAGGAGGATTGGTTGAGTGGGGTGGTGCCCCAGACCGTCGAGGCCGCCCCGCGGAACGTGGATGGGTTTGGGAACCCCGACCGTGTGCGGCGGGTGATGTATCGCGAGACCGAGGCATGGAGTGGAGTGCGGACTGGGGTGGCGATGTGGCGGAACGCATATCCCGCCATCCAGTGTCGGTTTTGCCACGATCCCAGTGTCCGGGAGGCGTTGGACGGACATATACGAGGCCCCACAAGCCGGCGCCGGCGACGCCAGCATCGCCAGCGTCCGAGCCAGGCAGGCCGGCCACAGCCCGAGAATGGAAGAGATGATATACGGGTTGTTGTTGACCGCCAACTCCATCGCCACCATGACCGAGCAGGCCCAGTTCCGGAGGGTTACTATCGATTGGCATCGCATGTTGCGGTTCGCGTCGTCATGGATCGAGCATGCCGTGGATGCCGACGTGGAGCAACGGCGCCAGAAGGAGGAGCAGCGGGCCAGACAGAGGCGATGGGATCGCATCCGACGCATCGACATTGACGCCACGATGACCCAGTTATATGGCGCAGGGGGCGGCCGGATCGAATCGGGTGTGAGGAAGGTGAGGAGCGATGTGATGTATGCCAGGGTGCACCGTGTGGTTCCGCGAGAGAGCGATGTCGGCAGTAGGGGGTTGCGGACTACAGGAGAGAAAGTCGGCCCGCCGTGGAAGCCCAGTCACCGGAAGGGTTCGAGGAGATGACAGCAGAGCATTCGCAGGAAGCAGACTGGAGATGACCGAGGGGCATTCATCAGCGGCAGAGCTAGATGTTGCGGAAGGGCGTTCATGGGAAAAGGAGAGAGGTATTGCAGAGGAGCACGCATGGACTTGAGAGACGGAGACGTTGCGGGCGTAGAGGCAGTATCAGCACATGCGTATTCCAGCCGCGTTCCGCACCGGTCGGCGCAAGCGAGGTGACGTAAAGGATGGAGGAGCAGTTGGAAGGATGGGGAGGTCGGTGCTGCATATGCGTGGTTGCAGGACGGGAGGGAAGACACGAAGCAGGGTGGAGAGAGTGCCCGCACACGACGGAGGGTCGACGAATGGTAGCAGCAGCATGGGAGGCGTTGGGAAACATTCGGTCCGAAAGGTTTGCGCAGTGTAGTCGTTGCTGGGCGCCGCAGGCGTTGTGTCATTCATGGGAAGACGTTAGTAACGGCGGACCGCCGCGATTCCGGCCGCGAGAAGGTAGGCAGTGTCAGTACCAGGGGGTGGTACGTCAGGTCGCAGCTGCAATATTGGGGTTGTATGGCGAGGTGGTTGGAAATTGGATCAATGAGCATTAGAGTAGATCCGGGTGGGATATCGAGGCCCTTTACCTGGATGGCGAGACTGTCAAAGGCGCAGTCACTATTGACCCAAGGATGGCAAACGGTTGGAGCACACAGGCATCAAAGTGCAGTTCGTCGGTACCATAGAAATGTTCTTCGACCGTGGCACACATCATGAGTTTCTCTCCCTGCAGACAGAGCTGGCAAGCCCCGGCGAACTGCAGCATCCCGTCACGCTGCTATTCGCTTTCAAGAACGTGGAGAAGCGATACGAAAGCTATCATGGCATAAATGTCAAGCTCCGTTACTTTCTGCGCGTGACGGTGAGTAGACGGATGGCAGACGTGGTGCGGGAGAAGGATCTTTGGGTATACAGCTATCGGCAACCTCCGGAGAGCAACAGTGTGATCAAGATGGATGTTGGTATCGAAGACTGCTTGCACATCGAGTTCGAGTACAGCAAGAGCAAGTACCGCCTCAAAGATGTGATTGTGGGCCGCATCTACTTCCTACTCGTGAGGCTGAAGATACGGCACATGGACCTGTCTATCATTCGACGAGAGACCACCGGCGTCTCACCCAATCAGTATAATGAAAGCGAGACCCTCGTCCGCTTCGAGATCATGGACGGCTCGCCCAGTCGAGGTGAAACGATACCCATCCGGCTGTTTCTTGGCGGCTTCGACCTGAACCCTACGTTCCGCGACGTCAACAAGAAGTTCAGCACGCGGTACTATCTGTCACTGGTTTTGATCGACGAGGATGCGCGGAGATACTTCAAGCATTCCGAAATCGTTCTCTACCGGCAGGCACCAGAGAACAACGACCTCGCGATGCAGCAGGCGAAGGAAACACAACAGAGCTGAGAAGGCGCTAATGAGACACGATGGAGTACTGGCGCAAATGGTGATGGCGTGGGAGAGCACGCCGTGAACGGATCAACGGGTAATGGCTTAGGCATCAGCAACATAGCCACGGCATCACATCTAGTATTGGTACCTTCGACCTCCCTCACAACGATGACGGCCCCCAGTCCGGTGAAGGCCTTGAGTCGTCCGTGAACGGGAAGGTCGTCAATGGGGTCCGGCAAAGCGGCGTGCAATCCGAGGCTGTCAGGGAGAAAGGGGATTGGGATGAATTGTTTTGGAGTGTAGCAAGAAGAAGCTAAAGGACACGCAGCATGCCCCTACCAAGGCGCATCGGCGTAATGCGTCTGCGGCTACGCTGTGAGGCGAGGTGAGGCGTACCTGTAGCATACGTGTATGTAGCTAGTTGTCAAACGACTGTTCTCTACAGCCCTGTTGCCTAAGGCATCAGTCTGGCGTCGAATTTCCTGACTTCAACGTCCAGTGTTGAACACGATAATGCGCAATGCAGGTCTTGCAGGGTGCACTATCAACTGATCACACGCGCGAGTAGGTTCGAAGAGGAAGCACCCTACATCGAACGAAGAGGCACCGTCACTGGAACTAGACCACGATAGAGCCGATTGCTCGTTTACATCGCCTATGAAACCAGATTCGAACCATTGTACCGAAGCTACCTGGGCTCGCTCTGTTAATCCGGATCTCGCACATCCAGCATGCTGTCACCCGATGACTTCCGCTTCCTGCTCCAGCAGAGGGGAACCTTGGTCAGCGATGGCGCTCTCGCAACCGAACTCGAGACTAAAGGCCTTGACCTGAATCACCCTCTGTGGTCCGGGAAGGCGCTCAAAGACAATTCCTCGACGATACAAGAAGTGCATCTGGGCTACTATCTGGCCGGAGCCGACATTGCCATCACCTCGTCTTACCAGGCGAGCACCCAGGGACTAAAAGACCACCTTGGTATCGACGAGAAGGAAGCGATGGATCTTGTCAGAACAAGCGTCAAACTAGCCCAAGAAGCCAGGCGCGAAGCCTACGAGACCGGGAAGATCGCAGAGGAAAGAAAGCTTCTGGTAGCGGGCAGTGTCGGACCCTACGGCGCTTACTTATCGGACGGATCAGAATATCGTGGCGACTACAAGCGAACTCTCCACGAATTCCAGGCCTTCCACCGTCCGCGGATAGCGGCACTCGTAGACCAAGGAGCCGATCTCCTCGCCATCGAGACCATGCCCAGCCTGCCGGAGATCGAAGCAGTGATAGCTTTGCTGAAGTCTGATTTCCCCACTGCCATTGCCTGGATTAGCTGCACACTACGCGACGCCGAGCACCTCAGCGATGGCACGCTGATGGTGGATGTCCTCCAGCTGGCAGCGAGCTCGGAGCAGACCGTGGCGTTTGGGGTCAACTGCGTGCCTATGCGGCTGTGCACCGCTGCTCTCCAGAATCTCCAGGCTTGTCTCGTGGATCTGCCGGCTCAGGGCAATGTGCTTCCGCTGTTGTCCTACCCGAACTCGGGCGAGACCTGGGATGCTGGGACGAAGACGTGGCGGGGTGAACGCGGTGTAGCTGAGAATGAACTCGCCACTCGCGTCGCGTATTGGCGGGAGGCGGGTGCGAGGCTCATTGGCGATTGCTGTAGGGCGGGACCCAGGGACGTGGCGGAGATTGCGAGGGCATTGCGTGGTGGCTGACCCGATGAAGGTGATAAATGAGGGGGCCTTGACCATGTTGCCGTAGATGGGTGTGACTTTCAGATACTCGAGGAGCTGCAGTTTAACGCGCTCTGGCGACCATTCGTTGAAAGTCGCCATGAAGCAGCTTCGCGATCCGAGACGACGAGCGTTCCATATACGACTCGTGTCCAGTGATGGTTGGATGATTGTCGACCAACAATGGCCGGAGCCCTCGCACCAACAAGATCCCCAAGCAATCGGAATAGTACGGTACGGCACTACCGCATGCGATGGAAGTGTGCAGCACGCTTGGACTGCGGCAAGCTTTCCAGCGGTACATTCACTCTCCCAGACTATCAGAAAAGGGTCGCTACCGGCGCCGGGAAACGTGACAAAACAGAGAATGAGATTCGTGAGTGGGACATTGACAGACAGAATGGCATGCTAGCAAGGCAGACGGGTTGCTATGTCATGCCGCAAACATTTGCTCTGTTTGCAATCGCGCACTCGATAATCGGTGGTGTGAACTGAGACCAGTACAACGAAAGACAACAGTCGTCTACATCCCCAAGCGTCCTCTCAAGGCTGCCTCGGCTGCGACACCGTAATCTGCCTCGCCATAATCTGATTCGCCTTATCATTAACAAGCAGCGAACCCTTCTTCTCCTTCGCGGGCTTGCCCAAGCTACTGCACTGCATCCGCTCCCACGCCACATCGTCCTTGGAAGCCCTCCACAGCTCAAGCACGATCTGGAGACCACCCCGAGAACACTTCAGCGCCAGGCTGATATCCTTGAAATCGTACCCCCATTTGCTTCGCGTGTCCATGTAGGGCAGTTCGAAGATCACACCTTGGTGCGTGAGCTGGAAACCGCCGCCGGGCCTTGGTTTGAAATTGCGGATGAGGTCTCCGGAGTCTTTGAAGCAGTCTGGTGAGGGCGCGAGGAGGCCCCATCGGTCGTTTGGGGGCGTCCATGACTGGCCACTGTAGCAGAGGAGTCTCCCGTCCTGTGGTGCGGTCCAGGCGAACAGAGTCTCGTCGAAGCCAGAGGGTGACTTGAGGATGGCTTCTTGTAGCCGGATGAAAGCGTTGGTACCTTCGCCATACTGGGGAGTCATAAAGACTCTGAAGATGCCGATGAGGCTGTACGCGATATCCTCGACCTTGCCGGTGCGTCTGCCCGCCATCCAGCTCAGCTTGCAAGCGATACTGGCTTGCTCGAGCTGAGCCCTCCCGGTCAAGTAATCGATGCCGATCTTGGTGATCTGGCTGAGTTGGGAAGCGAGCTCAGCCTTTGTTCCGATCAACTTCCACTCCCGATCATACACTTTCATGTGGCGAGACGCAAGAAGCTCTTGCAGCGTCCTACGGGTGCGACAGGTCAGTGGGACGTGCGATAGAAGTGCAGCCAATTTCAACAAGCGTACCACCCTCTCGAGAACCACTCCGATGCTTCCCCAGCATTCAAAGTACTTTTACCGATGCCGCTGGACTTTACGACATCGTCGAGAAAGGTATAGCAACAGGTAGCATTCTGATAGTATTTGAACATAGAGTTCAGTGCCGCGGATAGCTCCTGAGAACTCGATTTGTCGATGCACACAGCTGGTTGCTGGGCATCAGTCTGAGTCAACTCGTGCCGATCTGTTCTCACGACTTACTATCGGCCCACAGCCATTGCAGGTGGTCTTGTCTCGCTTGTTCACAGGCTCCCACGAGCTTGTCCTTCGAAGCGGAGGCGGCGTGGTTCATCAATGGAATTCTTCGGAGATCATCGTACTTGATCTCGTCGCGCCAGCGATGGGACAGAATTGCGTATTGACCCGGGGGTGGCTCGTCGAAGAACTCCTTGAGCGTGTAGCTCGATGTGTGTAGGAGCCGCATGGCTGATCAGGCAGGATCGTCCAATGTGAACCGCGGAACGTGAACACAGACTGTGTTGACCAGGATGTATTGGCCTCCAATCTGGACGCGGGCACCTGCACCTTTTGACTTCATCAAGGCGCCCTGCGTAAGGTATACATGTACTTGGGGCCGGAACGCAGAGCTGAAGACCGGGTCTTCTGCCCCGCCGCACTCTGTCCGAGAGAAAGGAGTTGCAACTGCGACAGGCTTTACTCGTTCTCCGAAGACGGATTTTACGCTTCATTCAAGGCTACTGCAAGTGGTCTGTCCCTTGTACAGGGCCGAGTGTATGTCTCCTGAAGACATTTTCGGGCGGTGAACACCCATTTTCCCGCATCAGCGAGGAATTTGGTATAACTAAGTTAATATCTCCGCACTTATGAGAGGGCCTCGCTCACTCAGGAGACCGCTAGTCCAGGCACGATGTAACGCATGGTTCCCTCGAGTGGGACATGCGTCATGCAAGAGGGCCTCCGGGTAGATCCCACCATCACACGCCTTGCCAAGCAGCTCACGTCCAGGAGTGGTCAGAAAGGACTAATTCGCAAGCGAAACCCTCAGCTCAGCAAGCATCCGGTCATCACCCTCATATCGTCCTTGAAGAGGCAGATCCATAAGCGTCGCAATGATCGCACAGGTAGCAGCAGCCAGCCCGAGGTCTTCTGTAGTAGAAGACGTGCATATGCAGACGACAAGATATGGCAAGTACCAAGAGACCAACCGATACTGCCAGACACGGGGCAAGACAACATGTACACAGCAAGCGTGCCCTTGAGATTCAACGCCGAAAAGCCCAAGGGACATGAAGGACGCAAAACGGGTATTCTGGAAACAGGAAGGCACGCAGCCTGCCATCCTGCGCCATTCTGCGCTATCTAATGCCATTTAGTGCTATCGCGCACTGTCCGGCGTATTTGCTCACTGAAATCAACTTACAAAGACAGGATGCTCGATGCGCAAGCCATTGGGCCTTGATATGCGAAATTGAATGCAGTCAGTGTGTTGAAACAACCAGCTCGAGGGGCCGCTTGCAGAAGCTCAGGAGTGAGATCTCGTTTTCCACAAAGCGAGAAGCCATCCAAGGCGGCGACTTCGCACCTCTCCAACGTCTCTGAGATGACTATGCGGACCGCGACGTGCGAAGTGTATTGGTCGCAGGTTTGATTCTCCATCAGCCGAATTACATGTGCACGCACGACAAACTTTAACCCGACGTCACAAGCCGGGCCGTAACTGCACAGGCCTGCGAACACCGCCTGCTGCCAGCACCTCTTAATTCGGTGTGAGGTTGCCAGAAAGATCGTAAACGAGGAAGTGGGATCTGCGCTGACGAGTGCGCAATGCACGAATCGGAGCTCGTGAGACGTGCATCGAGCACACCGAGGGAATGTAGTGCTCGGCAAGTCGCTAAAGCAAGTGCGTAGCCATTCCTGCTACACAGCATCGCGACCTCTGCATGTACTTTCCGGCCCCGAAGGACATTTTGCCACCTTCGAGGAGTCAAGCGTCAAGGTTCCAAAACTAGTATAGTTGCTACTAAAATGGCAAGGTTGCTTGCGCTAAATCGCCGTGCGGCGTTCTGGCGCGTACAAGCTATCTACAGCTCTAGTACTACAACAGCATTGATGACTCTGGTGACTTACAACATATCCCTGATGTTTCCCGGTCGATGTTTGCATGAATCGAGCTATAATTTCTATCGATACCTTGCATCATTGGCATGCAGTCAACCACACATTGGCTGCAGCAAGCCGTCGTACTACTGCTGCAAAGCATACACGTGTGCTCACCCTCTGCAGACTCAAGCAAGACCGTCGCACGTATCACGCTCCTCAGACGTTTCCGGATCAGCTCGACGACAGACAGATTGCGGGCTGAGACAGCGAAAACATGCCGTGTACGGTCGCAACCATCGTCTTCCTTTCTCTTCATGTCGCTGACGCGCAAGTGTTCGCTGATTAAACACGTTGTGCCGTCGGTGGCAAGTCGAGAACTTATGGTCCCACCGATCGCCTCCAGCTTAACAGAGAAGACATATGCTTGGCACCACCTTGAGATCCTCTTGATAGCCCGCGAGCTCGGCCAAGTCCTGTTGCCTTGCTCTTTGGACCATCATCTCGCCTGTGAAGCTGTTATTCGCGGTCTCGATCTTCTGCTGCCTCCCGTTAGGCCCAATGGTGTCTTCGTGACCGCTATGGCAGATGTCGCATGGCACTTCTCCAGCCATACACCATCGGCGGTGTTCCGGAGCGTCAAGATGCTCACTCAATGATGTGCGGAAACATTGCCGGTCGTCCAGATATTGTTGCATCGCCCGCCTCTCGCGCAACTTGCCAAGACTCTCGTCTTGCGTCGCCAAAATCATTCCATCGCCTTGGCCGTCAGTCGAGATAGTCATGGCTTTCCACTCCGACGGAAGGATGACCAGAGAGTATGCTCTCTCACCGTCACGGCCAGCACGCCCGGATTCCTGAGCAAATAGCACGAGCGAGTCAGGCTCGTTGACATTGATCACGAGTCGCACGTGTGGATAGTCAAATCCCTCGGGAAACGCAGACGTGGCCACCAGGAAGGGTTGAGTCGGTGATGCAATCCATCTGGCGATGACCTGCGTCTTCTCCGCGGTCGATCCGCTGCGCGCGGTATGCGTGGCGCAGCCGAAGATGCCTGCTAGCTCGCTGGCTTCGTCTCGTGTTCGAACATAGAGGATAGTCTTATCGCGCGAAGCGTTGAACAGACCAGACCGCTCCCATGCATCCCGGGTCTCCGCTGCGGCCTGCTCCAAGTGACTGCCATGCCCGATTTGCACCCTTTGGACCATATATAAGAGATTCGACCGATTACTCGATGCCCGAATCGATGTTGGGCGGAGGAGGTGGTTGCGGTCGATGAACTCCTCTTGCATTGAGGGTGGAAGCGTCGCAGTCAGATAGACAAATTGCGCACGTAAAACGCGGATTCTAGTCATGTCGACGATGCCTACGCGGTAGTGCGCCGCGGTGACGGTGAGATGACACTCATCGACGACAATCCGATCGAGCTTTTGCTGGGCGATAAGCGACCGAGCGTGCTTGAGAAAGTCTCTGGACGAAGCTGCCTCGGCGGTGACCAAGATTAAGCTGGCCTCTCTCCTCTCCCCGGGCAACCACTCGAGAGGATCAATGGTCAAGTCTCTCAAACGTCGGAGGAGATCCCCGCGAAGCGCAACGAGAGGGACCGCGAGCACGGTGATGCCCGCGTCGGTCAGCGTAGGAGGCAGCATGAAAAGGAGGCTCTCACCCGCACCAGTGGGCAGCATGACAACAACCTGTTCCGTCCACGACATGATCATGGTCATCGCCTCTTCCTGCTCATTAATAAGCAGAAAAGACAGCTTCTTGCCTCAAGATCTTGGTCACATCTTGCTTGGTAAAAGGTCAGGACCGTGGGAAAGTCTAGGACGAGCGTCGCTGTCAACTTTACTTAGTCACCGATAGGATTGCAGACTGGGGGATGTACCCGGTCGACCCATTACCATTGTTCCAGGCCTGCTGGTCCGACAAGGTCCTTTGCAGATGGATCGATCGCAAATTTACCAGGCCGTCTATCAAGCGCAGGATGAGATTGAGCTCGCCCCTTTCGATACTCTAGCAGTACAAAACGAGCAGATATCACCGATCAGAGTCTATTTGAACAATATCTGGTACGTAGATGGATAGATTGAAACGCTTACACAGTGTTGCGTCGACTATAACAGAGGTCATCGTCTCCGTGCTGGTGGTAAGAGCATGTGCTCGTCTTCGCGTCCGCTGGATGCAAGTCAACTCTTTGCTCTCGATGGGCAAGTAGCTCACCGACCAGAGCGGTAAAAAAGTCCGGGTTCAATCCCTTGCGTTGCCAATCGTCCGAGCCATTACGCGCCCATAGGTCGACAAGTAACCGCCGGAGTGGCGAGCCTGACGGCGTGCCTTCGTAGGCCCGATTGATCGCAGTCACGCCGGGACACCACGTTGTCTCATCGTCATCTGGAGTTTTATGGGTGTGGACAACTGCGTCAATTACAGCATCCTTGAAAGGACCGTCCAGAATCTTTTCTCCGAAGACAAAGGAGTCTACTAGTAGATCTAGCTCCTTATGGCCTTGCCCATTTGGCCTGCTTGTGCTGCGGCTTAAAATTCGACCGGCGTATATCCAGTGTATGTAGAGGTTGACGACCTCGGCACGATCGGCTGGAAGCGGAATGATATGACTCTCCCCTTTCCACTCCTCCTTCACCCATGACTGGAAGTAGGAAGACTGCTTGCATAGTAGTCCTTCGTGTACGGTGAACTCTTCCAGATCTTGTCCTACAGCGAGAATCACCGTTTGCCCTCCGAAACTATAAGCCAGTTAGGGAGAGAAGTACAGTCTCCGGGATATGATGACTTTCCTTTGGCGCTCGGTCTCGAGTCCCCGAGGGTCGGGCGGCATAGTAGGCATGAGAGAGTTTTTGCGTCCTGTTTTGCCTGGCATAGTAATCTGGACTAGCTGCTGAATACAGGTAAGGCAAGCAGTAGCACCAGCCAAGCAGGTAGTGCAGGTTTAAGACGAGAAAGTATGCGGCATGTAATGTAATGTTGTCATTCTGTTACACGATGGGTTGAAGCTTCACCTCTACCCCTCACTCATCTGGACGACTACCGGAGTAAAGTCAAATCTATACCTAAGAGTAACCACTCAAACTATATTTAGGACCTACGATACAAGGCATATATGCAACACGCCACTACCTATAGCTATGTAAAAGTGTAAGCTTATGATAGAATGAAACATACTTCTATTTTTGCTGTAAGAAATATAGAAGACGTATAAAACACCTCAAGGAGACTTATAACAGCAGAGTCACCTTCGTGTACACAGTAAAGCCGCACAGACGTACGGAAATGAAGTGCAAGATGATTTGGAGTACATGCCTCGCAGCTTCGGGTCTAGACACCTCTTCTGAGGGCGCTTCATCGCTTGTTGTATAACGTTGGTGTGGTACCCCGAGACAATGATAGACCATATCGTGAGGGAATCGGAATGGAAATTGGGGCCGACCCATGTTAAGGTGTAGAAATTGTGATTCCTTGCTATGCTTCGGCGACATGCGCGGGATCAAGTCAAGCAACCCCAAGTGCGATTGTACCGAAGGCCACACCAGCCATGCGATTACAGTCAGCGATAGCTGTGTCCACAGACGTCCACGAACTGTTCATCTAATGTGTGCGGTTGGACGATGTTATTACTTCGATCATGTCCGAGACAAAGCAGGCGGACTGTTGAAGCTGAAGGTAGGGAAATTGGGCGTGGCGAAGGTATTCAAGATGGGATTTTGATGGTCGTCGAATCCAATAGCTCGCTGTCGATATAACTTCATCTCACCCCACATCGGACTCAATGGTCCCGTCAGACTCATCCTTCATAAAGAACACATTATGCCATATGTAAGGTGTGATACGGCATGGGGAGGCTTGGGAGGTTTGTGTGTCCTCCGTCCAGTGAACACTCTGGCCTTTCAGCGTGTCCGCGATCGGCGCCTGGTTGTCCTCTAGCACTCGGACGGTTTGCGTTATAGGATCGCAGCACGATGTACAGCACCTCTTGGCCGCGTATGTAGGTTTATCGAGCTCGTTGAAGAGCGTGATAAGCTTCCGCAATGTTATTCCGAAGGCGGCACCTTCGCATTCCCGCTTCCGCTCTCTTCCCTCTGAGCTGGCTGGCGAGCCTTCCTAATGTGACGCCGTTTGCGACCACTTCTCCGCCTCGATATAGTCGTCTCTGAGGTATACGCTAGGATGGAGAGCTCGTATGACTGTCGCTTTGTGGGAGGTTGAGTTGCGCCAGAGTGTAATGGTGTCTTCTGTAGCCGCAGAGATGAGCGACGAGTAAAGACTCTTGAGAGGTCTATACTGCGATGAACATGCGGTAGATGTCAGCACCAGGATAGCCTTGGGTGCTTTGGCTATCAACATCTTCCAGAAAGTCTGATGTGCAGTATAGAGATCTGCCTCAAGATTTTGCGAGTCGTCTTGCATATCCTTGGAATGCAAGGTGTTGATATCGAATACGGAGAAGTCTTCCTAGGAATATGTGCCTCCGGAAACTTCTTCCGCCAGATGCTCGACTTGCTGCAACGCCGGACAGCCGACACGTTCTCTTACACCGGAACCCACTCCATGTCAATCTGTAGCCGATGGAGCAGTTGTGCATACGACAACGCCAACTCAAGACGTCTCCAGCAGTTTTACTTGTGACGAGACACAGACACAGCAAAATCCGTCATCGCTGTACCCGGTGAAGTCGGCCGAAGAACCCGATCGGGGCACATATATGGGTGGCCTATTCAGCGCAAGCCTGGTGCCGTCGAGTAGCACACATGTTTCGTGCGACGGATGCAGCATAACAGAGGTTCTCCCACGTTGGCGGGGCCTCAGCCTGGCCTTGATCAAGCGGGATATGCGTTCGACCGGTCCTTTCGCTTCAAGCTTCCTGATCATCAAGTTGAGCCAGTGCAGTCCGTTCCGTTCATGCTGCAGCCACATGCCGAGAACATGTTCGCGTCAAGTCCTGGATCGGCGATCTACAGTCACTTGGAGGACGCTTTGGGTGAGGGGCTCGATTCATGGTACGAAAGTGTTGAGGGGGCGGTGATTGAGCTACCTGCCATGGAGACATCTCTGTCGAAATTGATCGACTGGAATGTATGGCTAGAACATTATGGAGCTTAGGTAGATTGTGTATTTACATACTGGCGTTCGCGCCATCGCCAACGTCGAAACGTAAATTCGCGCAGCGCGAGGCATGCAACATCAGCTTGCTTGCGAACTCGAGTCCACTTTAAAGCTTGAGCGCTTGCCGCATTGCATCATCAAACCAAAGCCTTCTTCTTGGCCCTGCCACTTGATCGGTTCATCTCCATCAAAGTACTGAACTTGGCCAGGTTGTAATTCTGTGTGCTCCACCCCGCCGTCCCGCATGACCGGACAGTCATGCAGGACGCTGAAGGCCAGAATACCGACGATCCGCCCAGGCGCACTATGGATCCATTCGACTGAGCCAGCGGTAATCGGCAGAAAATGTACCGCCTTGCCACGCTTCAATCTTCGACGCACTTCATCCTGGCTGATTTCGAGCAGGTCCGCAAGCGGCCCGACTTGCAACCTCTTCTTCGATCAGCAGTAGTTGTGATGAGTGCCTGCTTGCGACATACCTTCGCAAATTCGTCACATGCGCGAACGACTTCTGGGGTGTCTTTCAATATCGTGTACGGTTTGTCGTTGCGCTTTTGAGTCAATGTCTGTTCTGGTTCGGCGGCCCTTCCCCCCTCGGCCTGCTCCACCAGACTTTTTCGTGCATTTTCAGCAGTTTCCGTGGATATTGCGTCCAGGACTATCATCGCAAGCTGCTCACCGACCTTGCAGGAGTAAGCTGATGTATAGTGCAGTAAGACAGATTAAGAGAAGATGGAAGTGGTGGGTGTGCCAAGCATTCAGCCCCGGCACCAATCTTAGTCGTGCGCGTGAGCACTGCCCCATCATCCGTCAACTTAGATACGGTCACGAGTTTATGTCTGATGTTGCGCAGATCGATCCGAGACATTCGCTGCATCGAACGCCCGCTTGCATACATGTTTCATCGACTCTGCATTTCGACGGAAGTGGGCTTAATGTCTAGGGTGCCACCTTGGACTAGCAGAATTTTTACTTCGACACATTGTACAGCGCCACGACACCCAACACGGCTGAGGTCTGTCCTGTCCCGGATGCTCACGATCAACCCAACAGTAGAGTCTCTGTCGAATTCGAAGCGCGAAAGCGCCGCTTTAACCAAGGCTTTCCATTCTCCTTGCGATTGCTCAAGTCGCATTTGCAAAGTCGACCACGGCCTAAGTTTCGCAAGAACACCACACGATTCCCCACCGCCAATGGCTGTCACGGTACATCATCTATCTCCTCTAGTCAAGCAAGACTTCACGCAAGCTGCACGACCGGTGCTTCAAGTTAAGGTCACCGCCACCGGCCACAGCCTTCATTGAGACAGGTAAAGCATTGTACAGGGCTTGACGACGGAGACAACGGCAAACACAGAACAAGTCATCTCGCCGCAGCCGTCCACAGGCTGATCAACGACCCTTACGTCTGGCACGGATGCGTGCTGTCAAACAGCAAGAGGATCACAGCTGCTGCAAACGCCTACCAGGTTTTTGCAAAATAAAGAACAACGCCAGTCGAAAATATGCCCCACGACGTGTATCGCATGACGTGGGAGCCACAGGGCAACCCTATGTAAGTTCTACATAAGGTTACAAGATCCGCTTTCGATTACTAACAGAGCACACGTGATAGATTCCATGCTTTAGGACAAAGTGCGCAGAAGCTCTTCATTCAGTACTCGGTATTGTTTCCTTGGTGTTGCTAGGACCATTCAAGAGTTGGACTTCCCGCCCCGGGACAGAGGAGGATTGCGCAGGGTACTCGAACATTTGCTACAATGATTGCCTAAGTCGAAATCGCAGCTCATAAAGTAGTACCTGTCTGCAGACGAAGCAGCACATACTTGCTTTCGATGTACTCATTCCACACACACCGCTGGCGATTCCGTGTTTCAGGGTTTGCTGCTGCGGTGTTCACTGGAAGGCTCTAGCACGAGCCTTTCCCGCGTTAGTGTACTCCAAACCATGCACAATTCTCACAACAAATGTGCCGCTTACCAACCTAATCCGAAATGATGTCCTCTTTGCTCCGACAAGGGTGTCCAGAGAGGGTATAGCGACCCCAAAAAGGACGTTTTGCCCCGGTCAAAAGGGACGGTGATACGGGACAGGCAGAAAAGCGGGATAGAGTACAACGAGGAGCAGATATTTGTAGCTGAGATTATTGTACAGACCACCGAAGACTAATGGATGGCTAGAAGTTAGTAGAAACTCATCCTCAACCTCCCTTCCTAGAGCGGACATTTCCCCAATGAAAAGGGCGTTGAAAAGGGCAGTACGGTGAGGTAGGTGAGCAACTCCGACTATAAGTCAACACAAATGGTCATTAGATTGTTGGCAAATTACTTCGCACTCAATAAAGGAGCAAAAATGCAGTGGATCCACCATTTCTTACGATCATTTTCTACGGTGAAAAGGGTAGACAAGAAACTGCAGTAACAAAGACTGCCATTCACTTCAGCCGCCTCTCAGTCCTCATCTGAAGAGTTTTGAAGAAGGCTGTAGAAGCACACCGATTGACAAAGCTCTATATTCGGTATATAGGTCACGAGACTTTGCACGTCTGAGTACAGCGCGGAACGGTCCGCCGCCTTCACGAGCCCCCCTCTTGTGTATCTTGAAACTCAGATGCTGGAATCGCGTGGTTTCTGCTAGTTGCCAGCGGTGCAGATGTTCCATGAAGCTTTTGGTGGTGGCATTGTCCTGGCACATGTCAGCACAGTCTCATTCGCATTGGGGGAACAACAAGCCGCTTGGTACTTGACGCTGGATCTCTGTTAAGAAATCCGGATTTAAGGTGGCTATCACTCAGATTTATCAAGCAGTCCAGGACTCGATATTGCTTGGACAAAGACAAAACGAATGGCGGAGGGTTGTTGTTGGGCTAAGAGACAGCATTGGACCGAGCATTCTCGGGCGAATCTTTTCCGGGGAGACCGCTCCGCTTCCTAGGACAGCACAGCGCTAGTGGCTGCCGCTAATCTGTCGTGCAGCAAGAAAGCGCGGTGGAGAAGCCTGGGTCTTGATGCAAAACGGCGACCGTAAGCATAGCCCAAGCTGAGGGTACTGGTCGTTACACTACTGAAGGATCTGACCAACCACTCTCGGTTTACCTTTATAAAGCCAACATGTCGTCTGAGTGGTGTACCAGGTGCAAACGGAATTGCAACGGCTCGCAGGCGATGAAACATCACCTTAGTATTCGACTCAGCACAAGAAATGCGACGTCTGCCAAAAGACTTCCGAGGTGTCTGTTTCTCACAAATTCATGTGGGCAGATGTCATGCTGCGCCGTGCGAATACTACATGGACGCATTTCCCTCGACCCCCGAAAAGGACCAGCATGAGCGAACACGTCATCCCCAACGCAAAAAATGCCGCAAGCATTCTTTGGTGCAAATGATCTGGGCATGGTCTGGCTCTCCTTCAGTCTTCCTTAGAGCAAGCGATCACTATCTTTAGTGTTTCTCGTGGAAACCTATTGTTCACGACCCGCGCATCATTGGATGGTGACCATGCAAGCCACCTATGCGGCCGGCTTAGCAGGTCTTGTGCTATTGGTTCGACCCCAAGATCAAACGTCAAGATGAGATAGGGAGGTACTCACAAGGCTCCCGTTATTGAGCTCAGTACCAAGCTCGATATATGCATCCACTTAAGAAGGTATCCAACGGTCCCGCAAATCATATCAACAAGCCCTCGCACCTGGGTACGCTACTAAGTACTTGGTCGCATGGGTACTCGTGCAGTGGAGCTTTTCGGTCAGCGCTTGCAGTCATGTCATGCGCCTTGTCCAGCATCAAGAGGTTCTTTGATGTTCGAGGTCAGTACGATGGGCGTTCTCGGCCTCCTTGAGACGGCTTGAAATAGCTCGAGACTTGAGCCATTGCGTGTGGCGTATGATTATTAGAAGATAATGCACCTGACCATAAGAACAGGAGTTGGCTACTTCTAGGGACAAAGACTTACTAGCATACGACAACTACATCGAAAACTTCGCTGCGTAAGTTCGAACCGACAGATGACCAGGCTCGATGCTTGTCTTTTCGAACCTTTTGGTGACACCGATCGTGCAAGCAAAGCAGATATCTATCCTGTACATCCAGCAGCCCCCTATGGAGCAGCAGAGCGCGAACAAATCCATCACCACTTATCTACTCGCCAGAGTCGAAGAGTTCCGCAAATTATTCCGCAAATTAAGTCTGCTCCGACAGGAGGTAAGGACATTCAGACAGGTGGATAAACACTCAATGTCACTGATAGCAGATAAAAGGAATGGAGCAATCCTGAGGGCGACGACTTCTTCGCTAAACAACGTGCTACTGCAGACACTGGCAACCCGAAGACGGCGAGGCATTTCTACACGATGATGCAGAACATTGGTAGAGAGCTCCACCGCTCTACCAGAGCTTTTGGTGTTCGACCATTGCGACGAAACCATCCAAGGATCCTAGATCTGTGCGCGGCACTAGGAGGTTTCGTCTCTGCTGCGCTGCAATGCAACCCTCACCCTTCCATCACTGCCTACAGTCTGCCGGTAGAAGACGGAGGGCATGAAATCTTACTCCCAAAGCATTGTAATATCGAGCTCAATCTGCTAGACATAACCATGCTTGCTGCAGATATGGGCGCAGCTGATATTCCTGAACGACCTCCTCGTCTTATCCAGCTTTGTCTTACTCCCCCCGCTTCGATCTGCGTCAGGCGGTTGTAACAAGAAGCTCGCATCACCGGCGTCATCCAGCACGAGGACTAGTCGTATAACAACTGGAGAATGTCCGCCTTGGCATTGTGTCTGCCATGTATCTTCACATCATCTGCGAGCTTCCGAACGCTTTCGTTGAAGCGTGCTGCAGCACTGACATGTACCTACAGCACCCGCGTGGCCGGCAACTGCACTCGCAGACAGTAGCCGTACTCAATCGCGAATCGTGGTTTCATTCGCTACGTCAGCAGTGGATCAAAGTATGCTTACTCTCAGAACGCGGACCCGACCCCTCCCAAACCGATCAATGCAACTCTTGATCCCCTCGAAAGATTATACCCTATAGCGAGATGAGCTCCGTTCGATCAACGAAATCTAGGTCACGGTGAGCAGGATGGACGAACTTGGCAACGGTGGTGTCTCCGCTCTTTATGGAGGCAGGGCCGCCGTCGCCAGCGCTGCCACCTCCAGCCCTTCGCTACCCAACGGGTGAAGGTATTGCCGGAATAGTACGACGTACGCCGTGTGATGAATGGCGACGTCGCAAAAAGCCACTTGAAGAAATTTCATTCGCTAGGCGTACTGCAACATATGTGCAACATCCTCAGCGATAGTAACCACCCCGTCTCGATCCTCGACTCCGACAGCCTATGGTCTTGGCCCTGGTTTCATTGGATACTCCAGTCTACTCGGCCTCAGAACTCGTCCGCACCGATGTGTTATGGTACGCTATACTGCACACTGCATATTCCACCAAACCGATCGGTACTCAAATCTACATCGACGGTGAAAAGATGTTCTCTTGAGTCGCTTTTAGTCGTATCAACAAGCCGCAGTGGACCTCTCACCAGCGAATGTTCGTCTGTGAGGTGAGTGTAGAATATCTGCGGCTGATGACGCCAGTTGGGCTTGAATAAGTTTTTCACATGGCTGTGAAAGATCTTCTGCGGAATGACCACTGGCAGCGTCGTTGGCTGTTCAAGCAGCGGCATCCAGATCGACATCACATCCGGACCGTAGCGCAAAGTGACAACCCTCGAAGTTCCGGTCTCCTCTACAGCATCCTCAGCAGCATCCGCCTCAACTCCAGGGCAGCC
>JASUXV010000065.1:0-30490 GCA_030411845.1 Friedmanniomyces endolithicus
CTGATCTCAGAAGAAGCTAAGCTCAATTTGGACCCTAGCAAATCCTTGTTTCAATGTCAGGCGAATAAAAAGCGAGCCACGAATGTCTTTACATTTGCACGCCGGTCGGTCCCTTGTGCTGGCGGCTTTACGGTGTCTCCCCCAATAGTCACCTGCCTGCGGCAAAAGATCGGATACCGGAGCCTTCCGAACTGCGACACTATGATGGAACCCTACGTCCCTGACCAGGTGCCTCATTGACTTTTCGTAGCATCAGCGACGACTTGCAGATGGGGTCTGCGCGCCTTGTGCACATTGTTCGCTCAAGCTTCCAGTCGTCCACCCAGTTTCTTTGCGATCAGTGTTGAGACGAGCTCACTGTTTCGTCAATCGTATGCACCTGTTGAAACGGCTGCCCGTGGCTCTATTGCAGATCGCCTTTCGGTGTTAAAGTGCCGCCCCCCAGCACTCAGTGGCCTCAGGCCTGCGGACGCTGGCAGGTTGATCTCATAGCCTTGATGGAGACTGCCTGATCGTTGCTGGACGGAGTGATAGCTCTGGTCGCTGAACAAGTTTTGCATGCCCGAGAAGGTTGCGAAGCTGCAGAGCGGAGACTGCGCGGCAGCGTCTCGGTAACTGCACGCTTTCAGGGAGACACGGCCACTCTGCTCCATTTCCAGGAACGCCGATTGATGCCCCTACGGTGATTGATGCGCGAGCACATCGCGAACCTCGGGCCTTACAGATGCATATTTGGGCTTATCTGCCCATCAACAACCTTAAAATCAGCGGAGTCTAAGATCGCACATCTTGTGCTTCTCTTCCGCCTCCTCCGCCAGCGACCATGTTGCCCTCCGGGAGTCCGCCCTTCGCCAGTTGGACCGACTTCGACCACTCCAGCGCGGTCATCATCGTCATTGTCCTATGTATGCTCTACTGGGTAGTGGCTGGCATCCTCCAGCAGACCCTCTCCTTCGCTCGCGGTATTCGCTTTCCCCAGCGGATTGGTTCCTTTCGGCGTCAATGGTACATTTACCCACTTTTCGTCTTCGCTGCGGGCTTCTCTGAAAGAGCGCGGTAGATGTTTGGCTTTGTTCAGACTTCCGCGCCGATAGAGTCGGGTCTGCGACATTGACGCTGAGCTGCGCTAATGGAGTCGGGTCCATAAGCTCGGCAGTCCTGTAGAGCAGGAAGCCACCTGAATCTTTCGCGCTTTCGACCCATGTCATCAGACTCTAGCCGTACGGTCTCCCCGTCAACATGCAGCTCCCTCCTTTACCTCCCTTGACCCTGGACACCGCGTCACGTATCCACTCCGGGCTGGCCAAGGTCGTGTTGCTCGGTATCAGCAACATCTGCGTCGACGCCCAGCACCTCATCGCCGCTTCCTCTTCGCCTCATGAATACCCAGTCGTGCCAGTGTCACTCATGAGGTTATCGCTGAGCCTTCGAAGCCAGCACACCCGAGTGCCGACCGGGAGTCCGCAGTTCAATCCAAGTCGTACTAATCCGAGACTCCTGTGCAGGCGGAGATCATGGTTCCGAGTAGCTTGCTCGTCGCTGAAGTGACGAGGACGGGCATCCAACCCAGGCAGTAGGTGTGGAGGTGTTAGCCTGAGCTGAAAATGTGAAGTTGCGAACACGAGCAGAAAAATGGAGTTGAGGCGTCAGTTGAAACCTCACATTAGCAGCTTGTAAGGAGAAGAACCAGGAGGAGGCATTGGTGCATGCACCATAGAGTGTAACGGAGATGATTGTGATCTGACGGCTGTTATGGACGACAGAAGGACGGTATTAGTATTGTGTCATCCGTCTCTTCGCCGGAACGGTGTTCTACGGCTTCTGGTATCTCTCGAGTTCGTGTGAAAAACTCCTCCGGAGTTCCAAAAAGACTAGGTGCTCGTTGTCAGTCTCGCACAATATGATGTCGCTCTATTATGCATGCTTACTGGTGCCTACACTCATTAGTCGTCCGATGGACTCGATGCCCGCTTGAGTAAGCTAGTCTCGAAGGTGGAAATGTACTGCTCGCCATGCCTTACAACCTGCCCGCCGGCTCGTCATTGCCGCATCTCGGCCCCTGAAGTCCATGAGCGGCACCACGAATCCGGCACTGCTTCGAAAGGTGAGGCGTAGGGGGTCTCACGCCTCTAGGGTGCCTCCGATTATCCACCTTAGCGAGGAGCAACGGATAACCGTCGGTACCCGGAAGTGCGAGGCCGCGGTTACTGAGTGGGATAGTGAGGAGGATGGGGAGACGATGGCCACGAACAAGCCTGTCGGGAGCCCTTGCAAATCCCTGTCCGAGGGCAACGTGGAAGAGACGGCGGCTAAGGAGGCGGTGAAGGGTGCTAGAGGTGAGAAAGATGTCGTAGATGGGGAGCGGGAGTAGAAGGTAGAGTAAGGCAGCATAGTAACTTAGTGTACCGGCTACTAAAGGGTTGTAAGAGAATGATAACGCCTGGCGCAGGAGACATACTCGAGTACCTTGAAGAAGGGCGTTGTGGTCTCTTAACTGATCACCTTGAGCGATCAAAGCGATATCTGGGCTGGGGAGTCCTAATACATACACCAGAGCGCCGAGATGCCAGTAGTCGGAAACCGGGTAGGTGGGGATGAGGTCGTCGTAGCTAGCGAACTCAACGCAATGCTGCATACCGCTGGCCTCGAGGTTGCTAGCGGCGTTGCTCGATACCTCTGTCTCGACTCCGTCGGGTAGGTCGGTGTCGGGGTATGGAGGTGTTGGCGCTACGGTAGAGCGGAGAGCTTTTGGGCGGGGAAGAGGTAAGGTCTGTGCGATAGCTGGGAGGACGATGGTGGACAGTGGGCGCCGGACGGAACTTGAGTCGAGCTTGCGTTTGTGCCCGTTTTCTGCTTGGGCCTCTTCATCTTCCTCATGTCGTGATAGCCTCGTGCCATTACTCGGCGCTGGAATGCTCACCCGCTTAGGCCAGGAAGGGGTACAGAAGGGAGCAGCATGCTTTCGCGAGCATGTGCAACTTGGAGCAGACCGGCCACGAGCTTCTGCCAACTTTTCCCTGAGTTGTCTTCGTCGTCCTCGTCGGTCGTGAAACAGACAGCTCCCGTACCAGCCCGGGTACCTCGTCCTCCCGGGTGATCGAGTGCGGTTGCAGCTACCCGCTCGAGAGCATGTGCTTCGTTCTTTGCCGAGTCGTCTCCGTCGTCCAGGAAGCTCCCCATCTCGGCCGCTTGACTGAGCTGCTCGTTTTATCGTGCGCCTGTGTGTATAACAGTATTTCGACGTTGGCGGTGCAGATCGGTATAGCGGATTCTCGCGGCACGAAGTCGTCGAGGAGGCTCGCTCCATGTTTCTGCGACCATCCATCCTGCGGTACCACCATGCCTCGCCATGCCGCCCGCGCGAACTCCTCCGGACCCATTGAGCGGCGGACCTGAGGCAAAGATCGCCATCTTGGGTGAGAAGCCGGCGGTATATCCAATGATGGCGGAGAAGATCTCTTTACGGTGGTTAGGATCACCATCCTTACACCAGCAATGAGCGCCGTCGCCAACACGCTAGACACCGGCACGTCCTTCGTTTCTTTGAGGTGGAAGATGCGGACGAATGGCGTGGAGCCGCGCGTGGGGACTCGAGGTATCGCGCCCGGGCGGTTTCTGATCCTCGCATCGTGAACATTCCGCTCCGTACCATAATCAATCCGCATGGCAATCGTGTCCAGTAACAGAAGATTCGATCGGGTCCCAAAAGCTGGATGACAGTCCCTTCGCGGCGGCCTCCTCGCAAAGTTCACGGCTCCGTGCAATGGCTGCGACATATACCGCCACCTTCTCCGCGCTTGTCGACGCCGCGCCCCAATGAAACTCTCCGCCAGTCTGGCTGTTCGCTGCGGGTGGCGATCTCGGACGAAGACGTTTCGCTCCATGCCCGCTCGTCTGGCTCATGGATCGCTTCCGCTTGGCCGAATTGCGGGCTTCGGCGGGCGGTGAGTTGCCAATCTCTGTTACTGGCGGTGTCGGAGGGTCCCCGGCAGCGATCTCGGCAAATCTGTCACCATCGGTCATGGGCGGCCTGCCCACCCGATTGCTGTCCTTGTGATGCTGCTGGCCGTACCCTCCGTGATCGATCTCGCGAGCGTCAACCGCGCCTGGCCCCGCTGGTGCCTCGTCTGTTCCGCCCAGCTTTGAAGCACCGCCAGTGGCATCGCCGTCCCTCAGCTCATCATCCACGCGAGTGCTCTCCCGCCCCGTTCCATAGCCCAATCGACGGCATTCCTCCGACTGCTCTTCTTCTTCTTCCCGTTCAAAGTATATATCTTGTAAGCGTCTCAGCAATGCCACCGTATCACGTGGCAGATGTTGAGCGCACAACGGGTTGCCCAGCACCATGAACGCTCTTCGCAGGGAAGCCATCGGCGCTCCTTTCCACACCTTGACGGGAACATCGACCCCGGGCTTGCGGGGCGCCTCCGGGCCCATGAAGGTCGTCATGGTGTACACGTTGTATTTGCCGCCGTTGTGTTCGACGTATTCGTCCGCGCTAGGCTTTCTCTTGCGCAATGGTACGCCCAGGGTGCGGTGCTGCCGACGGCCCGCCCTCTCTCGCTCCTCGTAATCGAGGAACCATTGCAGATCTTCAGGGAAGAAGACCAAGCCCGGATCGTAGGGGTCGTCGAAGGCGGTATGACATGAGCTACACAGCAGTACGCCGTTGGTGCAGTCGCTCCGGCGGTGGTGGAGGAAGCCGTACTTACGATATTTCTCATACTGTTCGCTGACTGTCAGCAATATGCCGGTGTATGCACATGCACTCGATCATCGTACCGATCGATCCGCCACTGCAATCACATGACAGAAGAGCGACCGCTCCCCTCTGCAATGGAGGCAGTTGGGCTCGTCGGCGATATCGAAGGGGATGCGGCGCTTTGTGGTTTCGCTGAAGGTGTCGCTGCCGCCGTCGCTGCCCTTCATACTCCTGCTCCCACTCGCTCGACTTGATGAGGCCCCTCCTTGCGAGCATGACGCCTCGTCGTCGGCGCTGGGCTGCTTCCGCTTGAGGGGAGCGGAACGCCGGCTGGCGCGCTCGCCCGGCGGGCCCATCTCCATCGACCCGGACTTGCGCATGGACATTGCGTATCGGCTATGTGCAAAGTATGCACTCTAGGGAGACTGACGGGGGAGGTGCTCGTGAGGGTGGTGGAGTGTGCATGTGTGTGCATGTGTGTGTCTCTAGAGTGCGCGGGAGGATGGAAAGTGGACCCCTCACCCAACCCTGACCCTAACCCTGGCCGCGGCTGCTTCCGCCAATCTCAGATACTCAGTCGTGCGCGTAGGTCCGAAGTCGAACTGGAATATTCTTGTCTGCCACCTCCAGTGCGGCATAAATCTGGAAGGCTTCAAGTTCTCGCTGCAACTTCCACACGACGGTCATGTGAAGTTCGTATGTGCTTCATCGTAGAAACATGTTATGTTTATCCTTACAAGCAAACCACTGCGCCGCTCGCTGTCGCCACTCTGTACATCCAAGTAATGTCGAGCCTCTTATCGGCGGCAGGTGAAGCCCACGAGCGCCTGATGAGGCGGAGCGGCCAGAAGCCTCTTCGCACACGCACCACGTACAGAGAACATGTCAGTGTCCGGAAGGTCTGGTCGTCACAACTACACCCACCCTTCTCTTGCCAGGGTTGCGTGTACATGTATACATGCAGTCTGAGCGCGGAAGGTGACGGCAATGCTGCTATATGTACATGATTTCCTCCGCCTCCTCTTCTTCCTCCTCCCTAGCTTCATTATAGCCTTCCTCGCTCCTAATACTCCACTGACCCGCACACCCGCTCCACGCCACTACGCCTCTTAACTCGCCCTTTGCCAGTCTCCCTCCTCCGGACATCATCCCTCGTAGCCTAATCCCCGCCATTCCCAGACGTGGTTCCGTCGAAGAACGGCGACGCAAAGGCATTCTTCTCGCTAGGGTTCGCCTCTCCGAGGCTCGCCACCCTCCACCTAGCAATCACCATTACGCTTTCGTCTACCAAGGCGTACAAATCCAGGCGACCGTTGACTGCCCTTGCATCAATGATATCGAGCTGATCTAGTCGAGAATGCCTCCTTCTGTACCGTGATATTGACAGTTTCGTTGACCATTCAAACCACCTTTTCCTTATTTGGACATGATCTCAAAAAGGCCTTCCCCAACGCCGAAGCTCTCACTAATCAAACCACAGCACATGATCTCCTCCTCAAGCCGCCTGCGCACCCGCCTACATTTCCATCGCCGGCTCAATCTCAAGTATCATCCAGCAAGCCGCTCGTAGCAAACCCGATCAGCCTCCTTACGAAAAGACGGGCTCCTACCCGCTCGCCCGCGTTGCTCCCGGCCACCCGCTGATGAGAAAGACATCAATACCCCGAGAGTGGAAGCGTCTGGCCAGTGATCCGTGTGGCGCGGCATAGTGAATTGGCTTGGCGCCCACAGTCGGCCAAGCGGAGGCGTTTGCATGCCGCGAGATGGCCTAGGATGACGGACAGTCTACCTGCGCGGGACGGGGTGCATGAACGGGCGGAGAGTGAAGGCGCGCGTGGATCAATGGAAGGATGGACCTGCGCTTGAGGTACCTGCCTATCTACCTAGATCAATCGCTCGCCGACCTTCGGCGGTGCACATGAAGTCCTGCTCTGGTACACGGTGCCGATCCCGAGGTGGCCAGTATCTCATCATCATCATCATCGTCCTTGTCATCATTCCCATCATCCCGCCTTTCCTCATTCTCCTTCAACCACTCTCCTACCAGAACCCCCTCACCGGCGCGTCTGAAGCATTCGAATGCGCGTTGCCCAGGTACATTCGGGGCAGGGGCCTGCGGCAGCTGGGAGGAGAGGCGTGACGCCAGCGTGTAGTAATACACTCGCTCCATCAGGCCCAGGATGAGTCGGCTCAAGGTAGCGCCACCAGCCACCTTCCGTGAGCTGCCCCCAGCTGAGGGAAGGTGATGATGGAGCTTCTGTGGTGCGCATTCGCGAGATCACATCCTGGCCGCGTTTGGTAGCTGAGTTTCTGAGGCTGGGCGCGAGTGCTCGGCGGTGCAGGGACGGCGGGGTCGGGAAAGGTGAGAGGGTGTAAGTGAGGTGAGGATGAAGCGTGGAAGAGTGAAGAAGCGGGCATTGAAGAGCAGGATTTTGAACTGCGGGGACGGCGATGCAACAAGACACCGAGGTGGTCGGAAGACTTCCGCTGTTCCTTAGCTTTCGGCCAAGGCTGTGTGCACGTGGACGAGGATTATCATGATGAAGATGAAGCGGCATGGCATGGCATGGCATGGCATATATGTATGCCGGCAGGGCGAAGAAGAAGAAAAAAGGATACGCCAAGAACAACTCTCTTCCCTCATCACCACGCTCCACTGTTCAACTCCGCTCACCAAACCGCAAGCCGTGGATACTGACGATGACCGCTTCAACCTATTCAACGTCAGCCTCCGTCTTCTCTTTTCTCCTCTCGCCATATCGTTGCTCAATCCTCACCTTCCGCTCTCACCACCCCTTGATGCTCCTCCGCCGCCCAGATTCCGCGCTTCCCTCTACGGTCCCTCACTCTCCCTCAATTCCCGCGTCTCGCTATCCTCCTGCACCATCCTCACCCTCCGCCTCTCGCCATCCTTTTGCCCCATCTACGCCACCAATCCCCGCGCGTTTCTCGCCGTTTCTTGCTCTCCTTCAACTTCCGCCTCTCGCCACCCCCCGTTGCTTCACCACCCCCGTTCCTTCTCCGCCGCTAGCTCCTGCACTCTCCTCTTTGCCTTCGCTCCTAGATACCACGTTCCAGGTACGCAGGTAGGAGACTTGCTTGTGGGACATGGTGGGCGTGCCCATCAACGAATTAGATGGTGCCGTCAAGGCAGAGTTCTAGTGAGCGGCGTGCGGCGCCGAAAATCCGCAGATTCAGCTGATCCCTTCGGTACAAAGGAGGTAGATAGGAAGTAGGTGGTGGGCGCGCCCATTGGTAGTGTAGGCTGCGCTGTGGAAGCAGAGTTCTGCGAGCAGCGTGCTCTGCCGGGGTACGCAGGCAGGCGGTTCCCTTTGGCGCGGATAGGGTGGGCCGTGGGCCGTGGGGATGGCGTGTGCAAGCGTGCAACGATCCTGCCGTTAGGCATGTGCTATAAATCACTAGCTTCACGCCGAACGGGATGAGATCAGTGTTGTAGCACGAATATATGGCAGCCTGGAGGTGGTTACCACTAGAGTTGGTGGCCCACTTCCCTGACATCCATCGAAGCAGACCGATTTAAGTTGGGGGCGGAGCGAGGTAGGACCGGGCCGTGGAGGAGTGGGCTCGCAGGAAGGGTCCGTCAATCCTTGCTAGTTGACGCATTATAACAGCAATAGAACGTGAGGTCGTTGATATATAGCAACTGAGGCATTACAACATAACTATGAAAACTTAAGCACGTATCGCCAAGGCGTCGCTTGTAGTGGGCATTGTGTCACTGAATTTCTGATGGGATGTTGAGGCTCGCTTGTGACCCTTGCTTACGTTGCTGTTCCTGCCGTGTTGATTTTGACGGCGATGCTCATATCCGTGCACGGATTTGCTATCAACAACCGCCTCCAGGTCGGTCGGTCTGGCGATGGACTGATGCCGAGACGGTACTTGTCGAGCGACACTCGATACACGTCTATGCCCTGGCTATCCGTTAAGAATCTGCTTTCATCGCGGTGAATGTTACCTCTTCACCAGCCGCAACGGGAGTATCAAGTTGCGCAGCAAGCGAACGTGCGTACCGGCGTTGTGCTCATCGAACTCGGGATTTCGAACGAGCATCTAAATGCGAAAAAAAAACACATCACTCCAGATCAATCCATGAGTACATCAGACCATCTCAAGCCCGCTTTTCGTGAAAAGATGGTTGAGCTGCGACCTGCGATAATGGTACAGATAGCCATCCGCCTGACTGCCGTCCAACTGAGACTGGTGTACCTTAGTGAAACTGAGTATCGAGATATTGCCGACCCAATATCCCTCATGCGCAACAGAAGCTGCCCGAAACCATCCATCGTGAGCTTAAACAAATCCTTCCCTGATACGAGCGTCAGGGCCCAAGAATCCATCATGGTCGAGTCCAATAATCAACGACTCCACTGGAGTAAACTCTCACGGTGTTGCGAATAAATGTTGCGTAGATTTTGCGACAAATCTTGATCGAACTACCATTAACAGCTACAATCGGCAGTTTGAAAGAGCGTGCAGCCTCAATGCCTTCCTAAACGCACAACGTCTGCCGTCAAACAGTTTCTGTACCCTGCGATAGTGAACAGCGAGGGAGGGAACCGGAAAATATGTGCTCAATACACCTCAGACCAATCTCGGTAGGCCCGGGAACGCTGTGTCTACTCGGCGATGGCGACGCAGCCTGTGCCAATGCAGCAGGCGACTGTAGTCTCGCAAATGCTTTGTACGGGGTTGGTGCTGTCGCCTGCTGCGCGGAAAATTAGAACTTGTTACAAGGGTCTGCAGTAAGGACGAAGAGCAATTCACCGTTGACCTGTGTACACTGCATGTTGTACGAGTAGCCTCCATAGTTAACATAGCTCGAACCAGATCCGCCCTGGTTGCAACAGCTGACGTTGCTGAGCTAGCGGAGCAGACTTGCGACACTTGCTGTCCATTCATGGGAGGCGGTGGAGGAGGTTTCGGGGCTCCAGGTGGTGCCGGCGGCTTCTTTTTCGGCGGTGGAGATGGTGGAGGCGCTGCAGAAGACGGCACGGGGCAAGCGCAAGTGTTCGTGGGGTTGGTAGAGCCTCCAGGGTTGGGAAAGGCGAGTCCAAGGCCGGCGCTGAGCAGCAGCGTGAGAGCAACTGTAGTGAGCTTCATGGTGAACGTTTTGAAAGACGATTCTCTTGAAGCCGAAACGTTTCGGGGGCTTGCGGTCGTAGGAAAGAGGATATAAATGGAAAGCGATGAAAGCAATTTGGAGGATGAATATCTTCATACCGAGGAACATCATGGCCAGAGCTTTATTAAAGCACATCACGCTCGTCCGTGTGGAACCAATTAGACTTTGTTGATCTTGTTTGAAACGTGTTGGGAGACGCTGGAATAAACCTTCACTGCCGCTGCAAACCCGATTTGGAAGCTCACTTTGAGTGCTTTTAATTAGAGTAGGAGGTTTATCCCGAGGCATTCTCCTAGAGATGGGAACAGAGACGCAGCAGTAGAGTCGGAGAAGCTCTTCCGCGATTGTCTAGCGGAAGGATGCACCAGGTCAACTTGGGCTGCCACATCGTCCTGAGCTAATGAAGCTTGTCGCAAGGTCTGGCACTGGTCGCTCGAAGGCTTACTATCTTTATGATCTAGACTGTCTGTGTGCTTTTGCGTTGTGCTTTGCTTGTTCGGCATCACTGGATCGTGCTCATCGATAGTGACGCTACGAGGAACGGCGTTAGCCTTACGCCGCGATTAATCAGGACCATCATCTGTCGGGACCTTCGGAAATGCGCGCATGTGTTCTCCTGCCTGGGAAGTCGCCGCCTTTTTGGGAGACAGTGGGTCGCTTGTGAGCTCATCGTCTAGAGTCCTCTCCATGCCTGCGCCATCTCTCTGCTCAGGGTTACGAAGCGCATGATCGACTATGTTTGTATGCATTGACCCAGTGCCAGTCCGCTCCTGATCGACTAGACTATGGCCAACCTCGCGACCGACCAGTTCTGGATATACTTCCTTGTGAGCGACTGGCTCCTCGCTAACTAGGTCCTGGCTGATGGGCTTCGGTTCATCCCAGAGTATCGAGCGTTCTCCGCTGGAGCCTTCCAGCTCCATGATCCGCCCTTCTTTCTGTGTCTCAAAACTGCCATCATGCTCTGGCAGAGTCAGCCTCTCCTTCGCCTGGGAACATACGGGAGGTTGCCGGAGTGGGTTCTTGACATTCTCATGAAGGTACTCCGCGCCGTGCGCCTCGCCTCCACTGCTGTCGTGATGTTGTGACCGGATTGGTCCGGTGACTGAGTCATGCATCTCAGGTTCTCTGGGTTTAGCATTTCTATGTCGGACCCCCCATCCCTCTCCATTTTGCAATGATCTCCTCTACGCTTCGTCCAGTTACTGTTTTTTCGCTCTTGGCAAAAGGGGTCTGTGGAGCTGTCCATCGCCTTGATTCGCACCGATCAGCTCCCACTGCGTTGATCATTATGCACTGAGCAGACTGCGAAGATGATGGTAGTCGACTTACCTTTACATTCACAAGAAGTATATGCTTGGCATACCTTCCTGAGCTCAGCCGTGGTCTCATCTCGCTCCTGGCGTAGCGATTGATTCTCCGCTATGCTTGCATCACGCGCTTTGCGAAGCGACTGATTTTCGGCAGTGCACGCGTCTCTGTTATGGATGTCAGATCAAAAGCTCGGCGCGTATATCTGGGATGAGGTTGGTATACAGCTTGTCCTGAGTTTCCGCTACCTGCTGAGCAAGATGCTCGTTCCGCTGCAGCAGAAGGTTAACGTTCTGCTTAGAATCCCCTCGTGGACAGCGCTTTTGCCCTGTACAGCATACAGATCGGCGGTAAGCTTTCGAAGCTGAGAACGAAGTGATTCGATTTTATCCAGAATTGTCTGCATATGGCACCCAGCGCTGCTGTTATTGCGCTCCATCAGTCTGGCCATTTTGGTTATTTTGGTTATGTTCACGAGAGCGCGAGTATATCGTGCCCGGGTTATATGTTCACACGACAGAGAATGCCCCGCCTCCACCCTCGTGAATAGGTTCGACAACACGGCTTGGATAGGTGTATGCGCTGTCTTGCGCTAGTCCTGAAGTACCAAGCTTTGGACCAGGGTCGCGCATCGCTTTCCGCGGGAATGGAGAAGTTAAGGCAACCGGACAGGGAAGGATTTGCGGTGGAAGGAAGTCGAGAAAGAGGGTGGTCAAGAGTGCTATTCTGAGACAAGCAGCTTGTCCAAAGGTGGACTAGCACACGATCGTCCGAGAAGATCGAGTGCTAAAGCCGTAAAACTTTAGCGCCGGACTTTTTGCTGCAAAGCGCACCCAAGTCATGCTTTCGTATGGAGCAGTGCAACGATTGTTGAACGACATCGAAGTGATCCCACTTTGGCCGCCTTGCTCTCCGGATATGAACCCGATTAGACACCTCTAGGTTGCACCCAAATGCGCAGTATACGAGGTCCTCCCTAGCATTGACGACATCAAAGGTGACAAAGAGATCAGACGGGCACTTGCACAGGCGGCTGCCGGAGGCGTGGAGGCGTATACCAACTACACATACGCGTGCGTTGTTGGAATCGATGCCCGTAAGGATGAAGGCCGTAGTCGACGCGCAGGGTTGGCACACAAAGAATTGGAAAGCTACCATACATACACAACGAAGAATTATATGACAACAACCGTGCAGCCAACTCTGGATCCTCGGCCAGTCGTGACAAAGGGCACGACACTGGAGAATAGTTGGTTCAGACGGGAGTGATGGATGATAGACAGCTGTTGGAACTAGATCTGCGTCTTCCAACTCATTCAACATCGATTCTCAGCGACTCGAACAGCCTTCTAGGTCACGAGTGAGTGCACGACCTCGGACACCGAGACCGCGGCCAACACTTAGCAGACGGATTGCACTGCCAAACACGCTCTCACAGAGTGAGCCGACCGCCTCGCCGGTTGCAACAAGTGTACCCTTACTTTATACCGCGTCTGCTGCACTAGCTGACATAGCGAATTCGCATGTTGCTCTCCACGGACCCGAACAAGAGCAGACGGTGTGTCTAACTCCTCTGCTGCACAATCCGACGCTCGGCGCGAGACTGCGACGGGGTAAGCGGGACTCGCGGTCGCAGTCACTGCCTCGCTTCCGGAACCGGGAAGGGAGCGCAGACATGACGGTAGTATACAAAGACGGCGCGAGCGGAGTCTGGGTCTGCCGAGTGTGTTCTCGCTGGTAGCGACTGTGGTGGAGGCGTGGTACGGCGTACCACCGGAGGAGGAGCTTCGAGGCAGAGAACGGTCGATGACGAGCGCCCTACTGTACATTGGGACGAGGAAATTAGGGTGCGATAACAGATTGGAACTGGACTGGATCCGCCACTGCAGACATAGTTAATGTGCGATCCTTCCCAACGCTAGGCATATTGGTCAAGCTGGCACGACCTGCGCGTCAAGCAGGAGCGAGCGGCTGCAGCAAACAAGCAGAAGAGTGCGAGGCAGGTGCAGCTCCAGAGATGCTGAAGTGCCAACGGTCTGGACCGCCTGCTGTTATTGAAGAGGAGCCTAAGGACGACGGAAGAGAGGACGCCTTAGAAGAAGATGTTGTGGGGCGTTCGTCTCAGTGCCTGTCATTTACGCTGAACTGCGGTACCGCGCCTAATTCGTTCATACCAGCACCTCCGCTCACAGCACGATCGATCGTGCCTCCCAGTTCGAGTAGCAGCAATCAACGGCCGCGAAGTCAAAAATCCCCTCTCCCGTTCAGTGGTTACTGCTTGTGTAACCGGGAGCTCCTGCTTTACGACAAGGGCCAAGCGTCCATGTACTGCTAAACTAAGGGTAATGAAAGCACCATTAGAGTTCGGCAAAGTCCAGAGAAAGAAAGCACGATGTAGCCGAAGATAACCGAAGGCGCAATTCCTGAGCCTCACAGAACGATAAGCATCCGCCCGCTTCAATGTAGCGATTCCTCGCCTACTTTCAGTTTGTCAGGTTGTGAAAGATGCGGCTTACGTGTCGCTCTGCGACAAGGCACAGCCCAGATGCGGTCATACCTGTTGATCAATGCCGTCAATTGCAATGTTTGACCGATTTAAGGTGCCTGTTGTGAGGCATCTAACCAAGGCTTGGGTCCTCTCAGCGCCAGAGTGCCCAATTCCGATTCTCCTAAACTCGCTCGCAAACAAGTCCTACTTCGACGAGAACATGTCTCTATTCGCCTACGAACGCTGTCACAAGAAGCCAAAATCTTCTACCTCGCTCGGCACCAGCACGTTGTCCTCCTACGCCACACTTGCCTTGAAGAGACGGATGATCCGAAAAGATGTGTGCAGTCATTATGAAATGCCCAGATGGCAATCTACACCGCCGCCTCCGGCCGGGAAGGACACCATCTGCGCGGTGGTTCGGCTGCTTGACAGGCGTTGTCCATTATATTCATGCTTTGGGGATTCTCCATCGGGCCACCAAGCCGACCAACATCCTCGTCAAAGGCGCTCACTCTACAATCTATAGCTTGGCCTTCCTCTTCTCGTTCTTGCTCTCCTCCTCCGCCTTACCCTTCAGCAGACGTCTTAGGATCTTGCCCGCTTGGCTCTTGGGCACTTCCTAGCCAAAACGTACACCGCCTCGCAGCTTCTTGTAGTATGCTACACGTTCGTCAAGCCAAGCCACGATCTCCTGTCCAAGTCTATGTGAAGGCTCTTGGCCCTCTGCTGGTACGATGTAGGCGCGCGGAAGTTCAGTGTGCTCTTCTTTCGTTGGGAATTCCTATCACTGCTACGTCGTGTACCAACGGCAAGTCAAGTAACAAGCCCTCAAGCTCTAAATGCGTAGATTCAGCATGAGAAAATCGTCGTAAGCAAGGCAGGAGGGCGGCTTACCTGCAGGAGCGACCTGGAATCCGTTCCACTTGATCAACTCCTTCATTCGATCGGTGATATAGAAGTTACGGTCTTTGTCTTGGTGGCCGACGTCGCCAGTCTTGAAGTAGCCATCTGATGTGATGGCATTCTTCGTCGCTTCCTCATTGTTCCAGTAGCCCTGAAACACGTTCGGACCCTTTAGCCACAGCTCATCCGTCTCACCAGCTTGGACTTCTTTGCCCCAATCCCCTTGTTGCCCATCAAAACCCCGGTCGCGCCTTACTACTTGCTTGTCACACGGCAGACGGTCTGAATTGCACCCGCTCTGAACGCTGAAACCTCTAGACACATGAATCGGATCCTCTGCAGCTTGAGAAAGTGCTCCTAGTGTGCCACGATGGCCGCCGAAACTTTCCTCCCAACCCCAAGACTGAACCTGCTCTTCTTCTTCGTGCTCACTCCTAAGATCGACGGCGTGGCTTCCTTCTCCGGCTTCTTGTGACCAGAGCCCGCCCGCGATGGCGGAGGCTCGTTATCTGCGACTGCGACACGTCCAGCGTGCGTAAAGTATGTACGCGACTTACGACCCGTCGCCGTTGATCGCATGCTGTTCAGGAATGGCTGCCGTGAGTGCATGCCGCTCGCCACGCCGATGGTCGTGTCTCCGTCAATGAAGCCTTGTTCACTGTCCGGCGGCGTGATTTCTGCATGATGGTCAATGACAACGTCGGGCAATTTAGAAACCGTAGGCTGCATACCATGACTGCTCAGGGGGCTGCGCTTCAGTGGCGTGTTGAACGAGCTCTTTTGCTGGTTGGGGAGGATCTGCCGCGGCGCAGGCACACCACTCGTGAATTGGCGAAGTGGTGTGGCTCGCGGTGTCAGGCCGCCACCGGAGGCGAATTGAGCAGAGTTCATTGGTGCGTTCATCGGTGCAAAGGGGTTGCCACCTGGTAGGCCACCAGTGGAGGCTTGTCGTGGAAAGGTAGGAAGTGGTTGGGACTTTACACCAGGTGCGCGCGACGCTGCAAGGCTTGCATTCGACGCGGAACCGTCTGAGGCTGGTATTTCGCCCTTGTATGAGAACAGCCCCGAATTCCTTCCTTGGCTAACGGTATTCGATGCAGCGTCGCCATCTTCCGGCGCAGGTCTCATGCTAGGCCGCGAGTATGATTTAGCCGCGTCGCTCATACTGCTATTGCTCGCAGATTGAAATGAAGTACGGCGAGTTGGCTCCGGCTCCGGAGCTTGTGCTGCAGCTGGTTGTCGCTGAAGATCCGCTGGAATTGGTGGAGCTGATGCTGCTATTGTCATTGGTACTGGATTCACTTGAGGCACGGTCGGTGGCGCCATAGCAATCGCAACTATGGGCAAAGTTCTAGATGACGGCGTTTGGCTCCCCCCAACTAGTGCGTCTTGCTGCTGATGTTCTGGAGTCGTAGCAAGAGCGGAAGCCAGAGTTTTCTGAGCAGCAGCAGCCCATGGTTTGGTTTGTCCTTGCTGCGCAATCAAGGGCTGGCGGGGTGGAGCTGAAATACATCTTGAAGAAGCTCTCTGGTAATCTTGAGACTCATGTTCCACTGGAGTGGGCGATGCAGGCCGGATGAGTTGGCTTGCTGCCCATTGCTTCTCCTTTGGCGGCGAAGGCGTCTCTGAACGCTTAAGTGATCTTGGCGGCACTACAGGAACGGGCATGAATATCTCGCTGTGATCAAAGATCGGCATCATGTCTTCTCCGTATTCCTCCTCGTACTCGTCCTCGGAATCGCTCTGCAGTCCGCTAGCGTCGAGCTCAATTGCGGTAACATTGTCCGGGAAATCTGCAGGCGTTATAGGCCGACGCGACCGTGGATGTGAGGCTGCCAGATGGTTACGCAACTCCCATGCCTGGCTGGCTTGAGTGTTCTCTGAGCGGCGCTGCCAGGCGGGTGTGAAAACATCAGGATGAGAACCTGTAGGTTCGCGCCGAGACTGCTTACGCCTCGATGATGCAGGCTCACGTGGTGGCGGTTGCTGGACTTGCTGGGCTTGCGGCGAAAAGTAGTTTTCCTGCGTCAAAAGTGGAGCTGGCGAAGGCCCTGGTAATGCCATGCGCATGATGGGCGACTCCAAGGACTGCTCCAATGGCTGCACACGCCCAACGATTCTGCCACGGTCATTGAGTACTTCACCATACCCGTTACAGCGCTGTCTTACGCAGTCCATCATATCGCCTTCGACTAGCTCTCCAGTGATCTCACCCTCCTCGTTCAAGATCTTGCCGCGCTTATTGACTTTGAGTCCCTCGAGCGTGCCTGTAGACGTTTGGTTGCTCATCAGACTTGGCGATATGATTCGCTCGAGTGGAGCAAAGTTAGCAGCATGTTGCGGAGGTGGAGAGGAGAATCTCATGGGTGGAAGAGGCGGTCCTCCTGCCCGAACGGAAGGCGGCGTTGACATACGAGTAGACATACTGTACTGTGAATGCGATTCCGATTGACGTTGCGGTGGGGGCGAAGAACGTCCGGGTGGAATTGAGAATGAGGGCGTAGGATCTTCATCCGTGGCAAGAGGCAGCATCGACATTTCGGCAGGCTGCGAGAATCTCGTTTGCGGAAGCGTAGCGGACTCGGGTCGCGTGTCATGGAATACCTCCGGGAGATACTGCGATTGCGAGTATCGAGAAGAGGCTGGCCGATGGAGATCCAGACTCTCGGTCCCTCGCTTCGCCGGTCTATCCTCATACTCTTGCTCGAACCTCGTTTGCTTCGGAACGGTGCGGTGCGATTTGGTAGACTGGATCGACCTCGAATCATTGACAAGATCGAGCTGTGAGGGATAACCTTTGCTGGTCTTGAGCACGCCTTCAGGCTGCTTGGGCGTCATCGCTGCTTGTTCAGTAGAGTCGTCCCCACCGAATGAAGCCTCTGAGAAAGCAGGCTCTGTCGCCAGCTCCTCGCTCAAACTGAGCTCGGGCAAGAACCCGCCCTCGTCGCGTGGTAGGTGCGGTTTGGACAATTCATAGTGATTCATCTGCTCGCTGGGTGCTCGGGAGTGCGAAGTGGACCCATAGCCAGAGTCTCCAGACGTTTGCGTGTTGAGGTATCCTCGATCGCGGGCTGCAGCAGCCATCTTCGGATTTCCAAGCATCGGAGTATCGAACGGTGAAGTGTTCTCTCGTGGCTGTGAGGAATACCAGCTCGAATTGCGGGCAGACCCATTCGTTGGTGGTGTGTTGCCATGACCTTGTTTGAACGATCGTGGCATAGGTGGCGCATCAGGATCGGTCGTGAACACTTCGGCACTGTTGTTCCTCTGCATAGAGCTGAACCCTCCCTTAAATCCTTGGTAAGATGGTAAGGGATTGGGACCTTGTGCTCCGCTACGTGACCCAGCCTGCGCGAAAGGAAGATTGCCATTGTGCACTAGCGGATGCTGGAAGCCTGCACCGCCTTGAGCATAGTCGGCGGCGTTCTTTGACAGATGTCGAGATCCATTGACGGCGACAGGCTTCCGAATCGCATCGGCAGCGGCATGTGTGGGCTTGTAAGGTTGAGCGTGCCTCTCCTGTGTAGGCTTATCCGCACGTGCTGGCTTCTTTCCGTCGGCCTTGCTCTCCTTCTTGGCTTTCTCTGTCGCGACCTTCTCGCCTTTAGTCTTCCTCTTGAAGATGGACATTTGCGGGATCACGGGGCGTGAAGCTTAGAGAGCGTGAAGAAATGATCGACCTTGAAGTCAGATAAGGCGGGACGGAAAAGTGACACGGCATCGTAAGCTACTTGATCCTCCTCCACGGACTGCCGGCGGCGTAGCTATGGTTCATCTCGCCAAATGTCCAAGCGCAACTACCATGCCAGATTAACCTTTCCGATCTGCTGTTCTAGAGCGCCATCCACACTACAAATGATGACGGCACGGCCCTAGGGGCGAACGAAGAGCGTCCGGTCCAAGTGCGGCAGCTCCCCACGAGCGCGAGCCGTGTTCGCAACGAGTGAGACCGCAAGCAAGACGTCCAGTGCTGGGGGTTCGAAGACCCCAGATTGCCGCATTGATGATGGATACAGCTCCTGCAACAGGGGGTCAGATGCAGGGACGGGAGACTGCATAGAAACGAAAATACAACTCGTAGGGTTTCCGTCTCTGATTGAGAATGCTTCGCCTACGTCGGAGACGAACTTCCTCACGTTTGGCGTAAAGCAGGTCGTGCTTCCAATCATCTCTAGCATCACAATGCTGAAGAAATAGCACAACGCGATTACCACTCCAAGAAACCCAGCTGCGGGATTCGACTCATAGTACAGCGCCATCAGTTCTTGAAACCCCTTAACCATATAAACGATCCCAACGTACATCCCGAATGAGTTTGACGAGAAGTCGGTAATGTATCGCATGTAATCACACCAATTGCAAATCGCAGACACCCAATGCGTAATCGCTGCCCAAATGCTCACCCAAGCAATGAATTGCGGATACAGCTCCCTAATCCCACACTCTTCAGTAATAGCAAAGACAGTGTAGTTGAACAAGCTGATCAAGCCCGTGATCCCTACGACTGTCAGGGGCTGACAGCTCAAGGTACTGAACACCAGCGCGGCCAGCGCGGACGAGAAGAGCGCTTCGTTGGTCCCAAAGTAGCCATCCGTCTGCCTTGTCATATCGAGTTGGAATGCCAGGGCGGGCAGAAGGTTTACGAAGAAAATGCGGATAGTGCCCGCGAAAGTGCGGTAGGTAAGGCCGTCACGAATATCAGACCAGTAGTAGGGGAGGCGTCGTCGGACGTCCCAGTACATGCCTCGGAAGGGTCGGAGGGTGCGGTAGGACTTCCATCCTGTCAGGCTTTCCCAGGTGTAGGAGTCGTTGGCGTAGTCACTTGTGGGAGTCATCTTAGATCTATGCCTTCTATCTTGTATGTCGATTAGGTTCCAGCGGCCTGTTGATATAAGCCGTCAAGAACTCCACCACAAGACTCTCGTTCTGCTTCATTGAGAGGCAATGGCCGCCTTGCACAAACAGTTCCGGGTAAATAATGTTTGATGGCAAATTATTTATATAGATGCGACAGAAGTCAAATAAATGCCTTCGCAGTAGGAAAAGTACACAACACGTCTGTTTCGACCGTGTATCGTCCGTCTCGCAACAACACGGGAAAGTAGATGCACAATAACGTCACCCCGCCTATCAGTCCTGCATTTGAGACCCGTGCACGTAGTGCGCCCCACATGTATCACGATGGCAAGGTGGCTGCATCAGGCGTTGTGCTGGTTCGCTTGAGTTTACGGACGTTCGACATCGAAGCGTTGAGAATGAAGGAAGCATCCTCGACTGCAACAGCCATTATAGAACACTAAAATTTTAGCAGACCTTCCAAAAATGCTTGGTATCATAATTCATTCTGTCGGCATTTTCCCGCCATCCGAGTCTGAAGCATACAATTGCCATTCTCTTCCGTTGTGCCGTGGACCATCGTCACCCTTCCTCTGCATTTTCCAAACGTCTTCGTTCAAACTTGATATATGCAGCAATAACATGCACTTCGTAACCTTGCGGTACTATCATCTCTGCGTTCGTGTCCTCGTGGTGTTTCCAATAAGGCTCCGTTCTCGAATCAGCTTTTGGATCGAAGATGCTGATGAATTTTCCTCGGCAGACAACCGTTTTCTCGCAATCGAACGCATCAAACAGGTTTGCATGGATGAGCTCCCATTGTCCTGATAGAGCTTTCGCACCAACATTGAGACCACTGCTCGGAGACGATGCCGCTCCACACGTTCGCCTTAAGGTCTTTCGCCGCCTCGTCAATGAATACTACCACACCAATGCGCTCAAGTCCCATCCACCTTTCGGCGCGGCAGCTGGGAGGTGCAAGCGAGCTCTAATATTGCGAACAGTACTGCCATGCTGCAAACCAAGTCGTTGCTATAGACCCAATGCCGGCCAGCAATCTGAGTTCTGAGACCCAAGACTGTTAGAAGAGGGTTGGATTTGTATGCTCCTTATGAATTACCTCGCCAGACCTAGATGACCCGACACAGCCTCGTGCAAATATCTACGTTCAATTAGCCGCCTATCATTGCCAATATTGCTCTTCTCTTACGCGCTGCTTGAACGCCACGGATTTCAGATATGCTAGCTTTTCTCGCCCACACAGCCTGGCTAGAAGGCGCGGAAACTCGTCGATTGCAGCTAGCCGAACGAGTGGACTCCGTGATGTCGCGAAGTTGGAAGGGTGTTATGGTAATTATGGTAGTTATGGTAGGACGTGTAAGTGTGCGAGGTAAGTTCGAAGTCAGTCTTTGCAGTGAAGAGTGACAAGAGTCAGTGATGTGTACGATTAATCGTGCGGGCGTGTACTGACATTGTCCTTGATGTCCTCTGAGGCTGGCGAATCTAGCCGTACCGACCAAGTGCGACCGCGGACAGATTTCTTCTTCCGCTTTGACGCACGGTACAGAATATTCATCAGCCAGTCCGAAGTCAGTGACGTATATCACGTTGCCGCTCGTGCCAGTACCGAGTAGAAAGTTTTGAGGCTTGATGTCGCGGTGGATGACGGCATGGGGAGTGGAGTTGATCAAGTCGGACGAGTGTCTGATCTGCGATCATGAGAGTCGGTTTGAGTGAAAGTCGATGCCCACAGTATGCGTATAAATCCTCGAGAGTGGGTCCGAGCAGCTCGAAGGCATTGACTCGGAAATCGTCATGCCAGCCGAACCAGTACACCTTCGCGAAACCGACGGTATCTTGGAAGGCCTAGCTTCAATGCCAATTCTTGATCCTTCACTACATCCCTTGCTCGTGCAAGTTAGCGCTGGGTTCCGAAGGCATCAGCAAGGCGCATACCGAGATAGACAACGCCGAAGCCACCTTCACCGAGCTCTTGATCAACACATACCTCCCATTGATCGGTCTACCGTGTAATGGACATCAGAGACAGAATATTGGACGCGTAGGACCGAAGAAGGATGCGTTAGGGCCCAGGAAGCTGCGTACTGGCCGTTCCCGACCCGGCGGCACCCGACGCTAATTGCCCCGAGCGAGCATCTGCACGAGCACCTGCACCAGCGCACATCTTGGGTGAATCTCATCCAATCCTCCGGCAGCCTCCAAGGCTTTTGCAGACAACCGTCTGACGTGGTGGTTGGCCATTGGCGCATCTCCATGTTGTGCTCCAGCACCTCGCGCCCCGTGCGGAATAGCTGCGCGAAGCGAAACCTCGCGGCGGGCACATGCAGAAGCATCCATTCGTCAACGTCAACTGTACACAATCCGTCCGGCCCTCGAGCAGCTACACAGCACCCATGTTGTCAGAGAAAGAGCACCGTCAGCGAAAACGGCGACGCGATCAACCTGCCGGCGGAGAAAGCGACTCATAAGTCAGTGCGAAAAGGCAAAAGAGGCGCTCCGATAACTATTCTCCAGACGTTTGGGACGATTTGTCCAAGATTACTCTCACATGCAAGGCATTGAGAGAATTCGATCGTCGAACACGAGAGCACAGGCATCCTCAGGCCGCAAGAGTTCAGGAGACGGCACCACGACTACTGAGGTCAGACATACGGCGACTCGAACGTTTCGCCAGCAACTGAGGTCCAGATCTGAGCAAGCTTCGAGGCGTGAGTACGCAATAACGAGTAATAATCGTGAAGGCGCTGAAACAAGCTACAGTACGCTGAACTGCCAACCATCGAGGCCGCCATGAACCGATCGGACTCCAGAACGAGCAAAAGACAGCGGGACTCTGGCCTCGCCGGCAGCAGCTTCACGGGCAAAACTGGCACAACGGGCCCGTACAACCCTCAATTTGAGCAACTGTTGATTGACCATGGCGTATTCCCAGGCGGATGTGAACACTCAAATGGGGATGCTCCAGAACCTGAGAACGTACAGGCCATCCGGGAGCGCCTTGCTCGAAGCCGGAGCCCTCTGTCACCATCCCACTTCGATGAAGCCGCCTTCAAACAATTCCAAAGAATGGACCGCGCAGCGAGCGACGAGCAAGACGTAATCATGGACGTGATTCCCACAATTAGAGGCAATACCGGCACAAAATTCCACAAGGGTGCAAACACGCTGGTCAACAACCTGGCTGACTTGGCTCCTGGCATCTCCGGTGCGAAAATCGATTTTTACGATGGGGCGAGACCGTTCGAAATAGAGCTGGCCGTCCGCAGAGACCTCGATGGATACATCATTCCCTCCACCCGGGCAGATCTGCCAGCGGCGCCAAACAATCTTACCGAGGTGAAAGGTCCAGCCGGCCGCTCGGATGTGCTGCGACGACAAGCGATGTACGCTGGAGCAATGATCGCTCGAGGCATGTTTGAGCTGCAGAACTATGGAAATGAGACACCAGTATATGATGGTAACGCTGATATCCTCGCGCCAACGTACCATGCAGAAAAAGGGTCGCTAAGGGTGTACGCGACACATCCCATGCAATCCGCAACGGAGCAGACCGAGTATCTCATGACTTAACTACGCTCGTACGCAATGACAGATACTTCAGAGAGTTTACGCCAGGGCACTGCAGCATTGCGCAACTCTAGAAATCTCAGTAAGGAACAACGCGATCGCTTCATCGCTAGCGCAAATGCTAATGCGCGGAGACTGCCCTCCGGTGTCGCACCCTCCAGCTGCACTGCAAGCAGGAGTCCTATCTCCTCAAGGACTGAGGGTGCTTCATTCGAATCGAACACATCGACTGACGAGCCCTATCCCGAAGTTGAGGAACCTCCGAAGCGTCAGCGCAAACGGTCTACAGCAACATCGAATGTCTCTGGAAGCGTCCAAGGTCGTGAGAGGCAGTCACTGCAGCAAGGATCGCAAACCGGCTCTTCATCCACTAATCTACCAGCGTCTGCTGCTACTGACCATGGATACCTCTGGCAGGGGTACTTTTTCAAGCGCCTTCGAGGCAGCCTTTATGAGTTCAAGTGGACAATTCATGGGAGCGCTCAAATCATGAGAGCTCAGTGGGTACCGGGACACTCGTGTCCGCAAGTATCCGATCACAAAACGAAGGGATGGATGCAGTCGTCGGTGGAAGGTCAATCGTTGAAAATCTTCGCGCGTGGAGTGTGGATCACGTTGGGCAAGCAAGCTTGATATTAGTTCAAGCTCGGGATCTGTGTCTGTACTTGGTACTGGTACTAACGGCAACGTGATATACGTCACCGACTTCGGACTGGCTGATGAATACACCGATCGTGCGTGAAGTCGGAGGAGGAGATTTCTCCACGGTCGCACTTGGTCGGTATGGCTAGATTCGTCAGCATTAGAGGAGATCAAGAACAAGGTCAGTACACAGACACGATCTGTCATGCATATCCCTTACAGCTAGCAGCGCAGTCTCCAAGGAACGATTTGAAATCGCTTGGTTACTTGATGGCCTTCTTTCTGCTGGGAAACTTGCCGTGGCAAGGCTTGAAAGCTCACGGCAGAGGAGAGAAATATCGCAGGGTCATCGAGAAAAAGAAGGCAACCTCAGCGGAGCAGCTCTGCGAGAAGCTGCCTGAGGAATTCGCGCAGTATATGCAGGAGGTCAAGGATACCCCTGATGGAGGTCGACCACATTATGAAGAGCTCCAACGTAAGTCCCAAAGATTGGCCGGGAGGGAGGGTGTGAGGTATGACAATGTGTTTGATTGGACGATACGCCACTTTTCAGAAAATTGAATGAGCGATATCCTGCCGCAGCGAGAAGGTTGGTATTGGAAATGCGTAACCACGCATTGCACGCGCAAACTGCATTTCAATAGCCCGCAACCACTCTATTGTCAATACTCTTCTGTCACCTCACAAGCGCACCGTACACTCGCCTCTCCCGACTTCGCAGAGTGCGTGCGATGAGGGAGCGGCGAACATTTGTCGCATATCATTCGTTCTTCGTATCGGTAACTTTTCTTCCCGGTTTCTTGGGAGAGGGAAGATGACAGGGCCGGTGCGACACTCAGCGAGCGCATCTCTCGACCAATGGCTCGAGCCTTTGGGAAGGAATGGCTGCCTTCGGGCGGCAGTGTTGGTGGAAAGCGTATCGTTCATGCTGTCCGTGAGAACATGCCATCGCCGGCCGACATGGAGATAGCAGCTGACGTTGCGGAGGGTGCAGAGGCAGTAGGATTGACGCTTTTACTGTTCGTGCCAGGTGGATTAGGATTGACGAGTGCAGGCATATATGGTGCGGATGGTATTGGCGAGTAGAGAAATATCTGATGCGTAGTGGGCGCGTGCTGTTACGCTAGTATGTGTTTAGCAAGTTCGTAGGACGAAAATGCATAACTTAGTATCTCCGACGGACTTCATTTGATGGAAGGTGCATTCATCCCCCACTACAAAGTTTGTAACATGAAAGAAGTCACCATGTCCGTGGAGAAACCAAAAGTAATGACGGATGAGAGCTGAGAGATGAGCATAGCCCGGGTTCACTGCGGCATTTATGACGAACCGAGAAGTAGTTGAGAAGCACTCACGTGAATGTGACTTGAGATCAGAAATCAGTCTCTATGTTCGTTCATTGATATCGAGGCTGCAAGTGTACGCTGAACGAAACCCGATCTCAACAAATCCTGCATGCGAAGGACAAACGCCAAGAAACTCAAGTGCTAACGTCAACAGACATGCTCATGCCGCCTTCATCCGACTCGCGGTCCCTTCCAGCTTGGCAAGCAGGACAGTCAGATCGACAGTTGAATCCGCCGCAGAAGCATGAAAGGCAGGTAGACGAGCAGGCAAGCAAACAAGTAGTTCGACAGGATCCGGACCATTAGGGACTTCAGTGACCTCATAAGCGTTGACGCTGTAGCCGCCATTGAAGTTCACCCCCCAAAAGCCGTTGATGTCAAGCTTTGAGAAGTTTTCCTCAGGTGTCATTGCCAAGCCCATCTGTCGTTGAGTCTGTTCTGTCTGCTGCGACGGGATCTGAAGCTGCGAGGCATCGAAGTTCATAAACTCTGGCTTAACATCCTGTTGCTGGATCTGTGGCTGCTGTTGAGGTTGAACTTGTTGCTGCATTGGAGTGGCGGGAGGCTGCTGCTGCTGTTGCTGGGTGGCCTGTAGATTTTGTGTTTGCTGCTGTCGCATACCAAGCACAGCAGTGTCTTTGGAGATGTCATCGATGAACGGCGTAAAAGCTGGGTGTCTAAGTAGAGTCTCGATGAGGCCGCAGCAGCGGTCGTTCTCCTGCAGAAGCTGAGTGTTTCCTGTGCGGAGAGTTCTGGCCTCTTGCGCACGGCCACTGGACCATCAGTGCAGAAACGAGTCTGTTCACTGCTTGATTCTGCTGGTTCTGGAAGTGACGCATCTTTCGATTGCCGAACGCGGCCCTGGACTCTCCGTGAGAGCTCTGGTGGTATGAGCGAACAGCAGAGCGGACTTCGATTTGCAGCTGGGCTCTTGAGACCTCATGACCGTGGAGGCTGGGGACCTCGATCTGCAAAAGTTGTGTGTCTGGTGGGAGGACCAAATGGCTGCTTGCAAGTGGCGAGAGAACGGCTGGAATCGCATGAGCCGTCGGGCTCGGCACGCTAACCAAACACGATCCGTTATGTGAGCATGCCAAGCGCCACCGGGAGTCATCGCCTTCGGTCAACGTCCATTCCCCTGACGAGGACGTAGCCCTGGGATCCCCCTTGGATCGGAAGTGTACTCTCCGGGTCTTGCAGTCGTACCAATGGACAAAGTCCTGCACGAAGATTGATGGTGGAAGCTCACCATTACAATGGTCGACTTAGGACCGTTTGGTTGCAAAGCACTCTCCACTCCAAGATTAGCGATGGTCGCTTGACAAGCTCAAACTAGAATTTTAGCGACGAGGAAACAAGAACGCGGCGCAACTCGCACACTGCACAGTATAGCTACTTCGTGGCGAAGTCAGTTGCCTGTGTTCGGTTCAGGCGATCAGTCCCCACCGCCATGTCCGACACATCAGAACCCCCGGCCACCTTAACCGTCAGCGTCTCATGAAGCCCTCTTGCCCACAACCCCTCCTCCATTTCGACAGCTGCATTGGATGGTAGTCGGCCTGGCTCAGTGCTCATCTTCGTTCCACTAGCAGTGACGGTCATTATCCGGGCCAGGCTGCCGTGTTTCGACTGTACTGGCGCCTGTTCTTCCAACCGCAGCACTACTCCGACAGCTTGTTCGTCTTCGATAACCTTTGGGTGCCTTCCGATTGTCAGCGAGCAAGCTCCGGCGTGCGGCCGTCTCGAGAAGACTCACCTCTTCGCGAAATACCTCGCGTATTTGAACAGTGAGTAGTAGCAGGAGAAAACGTTGATGACAGTGAGAACGATCTTGTACGGCATGTAATACAGATACACGCAGACCCAACCAACGCGCTCTTTGCGAAGGCGGAGGTGTACCTCGTTGAAGATCTACACAGTCAGTGATCAAGTCAAGAGTGTCCAGTACGGCGACTTACCGTGGCATTGATGTAATACAGGCCCAAAGTCGCACCCAGCAAATATAAGCAGAACAGTGGCCGGACGATGAGTGAAATTGGCAAGACAAATGGGGCGAGCAGATACAGCAGCGTCTCGTACACCTCCTGAAAGACGAACATCTTCGCGCGAAGCTCCCACACCCCAAGCTTCCAGGGGAACAGTATGTAGGCCAGGTCGTAGTACAAGCCATTAACGAAGAAGAAGTTCCAGCGGAAGAAGCGCTGCTTGTAGACAGTCATCTCGCCACATATGACCATACTAACATGATGGCCATGCCAATAGTCACGCTCCATGTGCCAGCAACCGCAAACTTATGGTCGACGACCCAGTACAGCCACCATACCGCCCCATTCCATATTGGCCGACCAATTAGAACGAAGTAGACGAAGCAAAGGAGAATGAGATACACAACGTATTCGAAGAGGAATTGAGCCCACCGCTTACGTTGCAGCTGCAGGCCTCGCAATTTCGCTTTCTCATACACAGAGAAGATGCTGGTCCTACGCACAGCCTTGGTGACGCCTGTGGTCGCAACTTGAACAGCTGAAGTGATGTCATCAGCAGGGCCTTGGACAATCGAAGGCTTGTGTCTCCGGCTCCTCGTCGTCTCACTTCTAGCGACACCAGGCTCCTGAATCTTTTCCGTTTCGTGGCCTCATGCGCTGGTTGCACGACAATGAGTTCGTCTGGAGCTGCATTAACCGTGAGGCTCGTTGGTTGAGCCGAGCGCGAACTAGACAGGTTATAAGAGCTCAGGCTTTTGAAAAGCATCGTGTCGCTCGGCGACGAAGCTGCTGGCTCGGCGTGCGAATTTACTGCGTGCGGCTGTTGTGCTGCGGAGAGCAGGCTGCCCGACGATGCGCTTTCCTTCAGCGTAGGAAGGCTGGTCTTCCTCCACTGCACACCTAGCCCGTAGACGTTATGTCTACTACCCAGCACTGAGTGCTGCCGGGTCGACTTCTTAGGAGCTAGTCCGGAAACTGGAACACTGTTCGAACGGACAGTCCGGTTCTCGAAGTCTGTTACATGATCACCAGTAGCATTGGTGAAAACCTCATCTCTTAGTTGCTGAGCAATCCGCACAATGTCAAAGTCCTGACACCGATCCGTGCGCTCTCTTGCAGAAGCGTACCAGCGTACGTGCGAGCCTGGGGTCCAGTCATGAGTATTGTCGGCGCTCGCAAGAAGGTGCATTGGTATGGTGATTTTCTCGACACTCGAAGCCCGCGGTTCATTGGCGGCACTGGCACCAGCTCCGCTTTCTAGATCATAGGAGCGCCTAGGGTGAACGAAACCTTCGTTACCCACATCCCACAACACGCGCCTGGCTTCAGATTCTGAAGCCATGTTAATACGAAATTGCACCTTTCATGTTGAAGAGAATGGTTAACGAATGGTGGATCAGTGTGGTCACAAGAGTAGGCAACCTACCACATATCTACGGGCCCAGCAACTGCTCGATTCGCGAATGTCTTAGAATCTATGATGTGATGCAACTCGATCGACAACGAGGGCCAATGAATGCCATGTGGCTGGGAAGGTGTTCAACGGTAGGTTTGTTGACCCGTGCAACTTTAGCTACGCCGTGAGTAGCGCATCGACTGCCATCAGGATGAAGCAAGTAGGCACGCAGCCGGCTGCACCTACGTCGGATTCAAGCCACTCCAGTGCACGTGTTCTCGCTCGATGCAGCACTTGCATGTCTTAGTACATATCCGAAAGTGGTAAGACAACAACAGCGCGGGACTATCGACTGATCTAAGAATGAGACGAGCTGATACAGTACAGGAGAGCACTAATCTGTTGGAGTAGCTCTATGACATCAGAAGTTGGGTTTGATGCTCCCGATTGCAATTCGCACGGGAACGGCTGGAACATTCCGATGTCAACTGATCACCACCCCGCATCAGCCCTATCCGTTTATGGCTGGAAGATACACTTCCAGCATCATCATCATCCTGTGCGGTGATCATTCCACCGGAAAAACTTCATTCTTGAAGCCACTTCGCTCGGCACCCGTTTTGCTACCGAGCTGCCCATCGGCTCGGACGGAACTCCTAGCGTGAACGTTTCCAGTACCCGTTGGCCTGACAGAACACCGGAGGAAGGCGCTAGTCTATCTACCTTAACACACCCAGATGGATATCGCTGACCCGGACCTGTCGAGCATTGTGGATGGAGCGATACGGGAAATGAGCTTGTTCGAAGCTAAGATCTTTAGCAGTGACACCCTGCGTGTCTAGCTCAGAGGCCTTCAAAGGCCGCACTTGACCCAAGAGGATTCAACGAGAGGGGTAGATAGTAAGACACATCCCTGTTGGCGCACCCACGATGGCGTACCAAACAATGGCGCAAGGAACAAACAGTCATCTGCCAGAGTTGTACTACAGCAACCCGGAGCTGCAGTAGATGCGGCTTCTCACTGACTGGTCCACAGCGGGTCTTCTCCGCGAACAGAATCGGTGCTATGCACAGGAACATGTACGCCACTGACGGTGTGCTGTCTGAGACACTGCGAATGTGACCTGTGTGATGTGAGCATCGAAGCACCTTTGCTGGACTATGTTATCTGAGACACCATGGATGGAGCTGTTTGAGGTGAGCATCGGTGCCACATCGATCGTTTTCATTGGTCAAGCCCGTGATAGGGCAGACATTGTCCTCAGACCCAAATCCGACAATGGCACCTGGTGAGGATGCGCAAGCAAGGGTGGGTGATGCAAGCCGTAACGGTTCCGCTGCAGGTGATCATGCACGACATTCAGCAAGAGGCGCAGCTGCCATAGCTGCTTGTTACCAGCAACAACGGATATCACAGCATTCGTGCATCGACCAAGCAGGATCTCGTGTCGCCACGAGAGTCGTGTCACGAGACTGCTAAGCACGATAGGGACATTGCTGGCAACGTTACTTACTACATGTCACATCCTGTATGCTCCCGTCCATCGGCGTGGGAGGAGCGCACTGCTTGTGCGTCAGCAACGCGTCCAGGAAGGACACAACGAAGGTGTCATGCTGAACGGACCAAGGGGCGAGCAGCCAGGAAGATGATTTGCGCTGCTTTCTGCGGAGCGATGGCAAGCTTGTTGGCGTAGTCCCGTTACTTGAATTTGCGAAGTCAGTAACTTGCCAATCTGGATTGTATTGCGTCCCGACGGCAACGAAATTCCCCGCCGCACTACTGGAAGCAGAGCCAAAGCTACACAGTGCGAACGGAGAAGTACCTCTTGTTCGGGCTGGTCGTCTTCGCTTCTGACGTTATTTCCCACCCCCCAGTTCTCTAGCCATTGACAAGTGATTGCGACTTGTCACGGCATCCTGCGTGGAGGGCCAGCGTACCAGCGTGCGTCTCGTCTGCACTTTTCCCCTGCGACTCCCAATTGGCCTACTGCACACATTAATTGGCCAGAGTGCATCATTGGGCAGCACAACGTGGTCACCCGAAATTGCACACATCGCAGCACAGCCGTCAGAGGTGCTCCTGGACCACACCCCCCGAAGGTGTGTGCTTGCTGGCACGACGCACTTATTGGACTGCTCCGACC
>JASUXV010000066.1:0-30086 GCA_030411845.1 Friedmanniomyces endolithicus
TGTTACCAATTTATGGAACTGTGTATGCATTTAGGAGGCCGCATGAAGCAGAACAACCGGAAGGCAGCAGCGCTTTTCCTTTCTCAAAACGGCTTCCGACTGAAAGGTGTCGACCATTCTCGATCCGGTTTTCCCCGCTTCCTTCACTGAGTCATGAATCAATCCCCTTTCGACCCAAGCACAGCCCCAATGGGAAGCTGCCCCTCTCCACCAGTCGTTCGGGAAGGGTTACTGTTAATGATGGCCTGAGCGAATTCTTGTTGCAAGCGATTCTGCTTCGGTACAAGAATTGCGTTTTTCCTCTCACCGAGAAACAGTACGAACTCGGTATTCCAAGCTTGGATTCAGAGAAGCCCTCTGCCTGCACGGCAGAGCATGCTGGTGGCGTTGCTGTGCCTGGCGCAAAAGAAGCGGGACACGGCTCCTCTTGCAGCATGCCAACGGATTGGTGGCCGCCTAGATCGGACCGGCGCACTAGTTTCAGAAGTGCAGGATTAACCTCAGTTTCCCTGCTTTGGGCACCATACCTTTGGCGTTGAACCCTGTAGTCTTGGTAAAGGGGGCGGAGGTTCAGGTCATTTTCTTGTTTCTTGTCAGCACCATCCGTCGTAAGATTTCCACGCTTTCGCTGAAGGAGAGAATTTTCCTTGTAGTAATAAAACCGAACTCTACGAAGTCCTGAAACGTGGAACCCGAAGATTAAAGGGGTATCCATGGCGTCAGACGCAGATGTCAACCAGGACGGAGTCGAGGTGTCTTTGATAACTTCTCCTGCTGACAACATCGTCAAGTTGCTTGGATCCAGACTTGACAAGCTACTTCAGCCTCACTTGCAAAAGTGGCCAACCTTCACTCGTTGGGCGCTACGTATCAAGGACTATGATTATCGACTGACCCTGGACAAGACAACCATGCGCAGTAAAATGGTAATCAGCCCTATTACAGAGTGGAAACTGGAGATCTTGCACACCGAGCCACTTGGTAGCACTCACTTGAGCAGATGTGAGTTAGCGCAAATTGGTAAGAGCATATATGATTACATATAGAAGGTTTTACATGCCCTGCTGACTCGTCTTGAGGGCATTTCCTTGCAGATCAGCATAACAATAACGGCTTCTTAGCCAAAGGTTACGACTTTTGCTTGAACAAATTGTTAGGCTTGGGCAACAAATTTCCTCCGCCGACTGCAGTGTCATAACATGGCTCATTCTCACCATGTCTCCTGTCCACTTATCACGACTAAGGAGCTAGCGGAGCATCTAATCAGCGTCCCTGTTGGCTGGTTGTCAAGTGATATGTACGACAAAATTGGCAACATCATTACCCAGCTACACAGGCCTTCTTTCTCGGAGCTTTGCCACTTGGCTAGAGACGCCGTTAGCTCGGTCTTCCATCTTCTGGACAACATCGTTTGGAAGGACGTCGTCTCTGGAGCAGTCTCATGGGTCGACTTCATCTCCGGCCACGTCCTGAGCCTTGGGAAGCGAGCGATGAAGTACCGGCTAGAAGAAATCTCTAGTCTCTGGGGTTTATTACCCGGGTGGATGATAACTTGACTATCTTGGTATGGTAGCTTTTCGGTGTTCCCACTGCGGGCGCTTTGGGTAATGGGCCATGCGAATCGGATCGGTAGAACGATAGTTGGTTCCTCCACTCCGCCAGCTTTTTGCGCGACATTTCCGGACCGGGTCATTGGGCAGATCCTCGGTGGGTCCAGTGGGCGAGTGCACATGACTCGGCCCGTATTCGAGCCATGGCTTTGGCCCCTTGGTCGACCGCATGAGAGGACATGATAGCGAAGTGTTCAACGTAATTCACCACTCACCGGAACACCCCGCTTAGCGGAACACCAAAACCCTTGAGGAATACACCGCGATCCGAGCTGCTGCGCGCGCGTTTGACGCTCCTCTTGCGACTCTTCATCCCGCATAGCTGGACGCATTTTTACGGTCGCATACGCACGAATACCGTTAGAGCCTCTTACCAGCCGAAGAGAAGACACTTGTAAGATGGATCTCTGTAGTGAAGCGACACCATACGCGCCTCTATCCGACAAAGGAAGAAGATGCAGACAAGATTGGTAATCCCAAGAATGGTCCTGTTATGGATCGTGGAGTGACGAAGTTCTGCAATTGGGACTTTTTTCTCCAAGCACACTCAGCTCTGCATGGTACTGCAACACCTGCGCACTACTATGTCGTTTTCGACGAGGTGCTGAAGAAAAGTGCATCCCGGACAGGGCCCGCCAAGCGCAGCGGATGCTTTGAAGAAGATGACTCATGGCATGTGTTATCTATTCGGCCGCGCTACATCAGCAGTCAGTGTCTGTCCTCCTGCGTATTATGCCGATCTGGTTTGCGAGCATCGAGATCAGATTCCTGACAGCACAGGACGCAGTTTCCCCTGTGATCGAATCGTCTATAAAGCCCTGGAAAGATTACGGAAACATAAGAGCAGACTACTGAAAGAAAGGGATTTGCTTCAGAAGGTGGATCTGACATTCGTCTGATATCAATCAAGGAAAATCACTAGCTGCGGGGGCTGCGGTGCACAGCGGGCCAGGAGGTGTCTGCATATGCACCTCAGCTTAAATTGACTCAAGCGCTGAGCTTATCTCGCTGATTGCATGCCTGATTGCAAGCAGTCAACACACACACATACAAGTAGGTGGGGGTCCCTCATGCCTACCTCTGTTTCGAAGCGTCCTCTACCGACTACGCACAATGACGTTACTAGATGTAAACAGCACCCTCGATGCCCTTGCGCTAAAATACCGAATGTGCGCTCGCTTCGCATGCAGCAAAAACTGGAACATTCATATTCGCCTTCAGCTTCATCCTCGCCGCATTCCTTTTCTCATTGCGCCTTGCGGCTCTTCAGCCTCGCAACTTCCTCGTCCCGCTCCGCAATCCTCTCCTCCACGCACTCGTCTAGCACATGTGGTGAATGTGTTGGAGCACGCCTTGCTCTATGGCTATAAGTTGTTCCTTTGACTAGTTATGAGTGACTCGTGAGGGGTGATGGACGGCACGTACCGTTCACTACATAGCATGTCAGTGTCCCCACGTGGGGTTTGCGGGAAACCGGAGGTTCGAGAAGATGAGGATTTGGCTTCAAAACACTTCTTCCGCGCGGATCTGTCGGTTGTCAGAAACTCATGGCGCCAGCTCAGTCCGTCAGACCAGACATCTACGATGTGCCAGGAACGCCACATGCAGCTCCTCGCTACCTAAGCTCTGCGGCTGGTTGTGTTGGCGTGACGGTGTGGGATTTCGACGGTAAGTACTCATCGGTAGGGAAGTCCGGGGCGAGGCCATGCATAGACGCACGCTGGTGCTTGTGCTACGTTGTTTTGTCCGGCCATATGAGTTTGAGACATTTGCTAACTTCCCCGTCCGTCGCTTTCACAGACAGTTACTCGTAGGTTCCAAGCACCTTCGCTGGCCAAGGTTGGGGTGATCTCTACTACCAACCTGGGGGTGCGAATACTCCGCTTGTTGGAAAGGCTGTTATTGATGGGATTATTGATGGGTTCCAAAATGTTCAACCTGACTTATGCACAGGTCATGGAGTGATGTTGTTTTTGCGTGGCATGGCTTTGCATTGCACAAGAATGGGTTGCTTAACATGGCGATTATACATACGTATTATGATACATAAACGTTCATTTTGCATCTTTACTATTCAGTATCAGGTCTATATTTGGTTTTGTGACTCTGATCTCGCCGGACACCCATTCGGCGAGCTCGCGTAGACGATCCTCTCTTCCTTGCTTGATTGATGCAAGGACGACGATTCTCATAGTCATGTCTAAGGTTCGCTGTATCGTAGTTATAGATACCAATGTGGAACAGGCTATGAAAGTAGGTGCTCGATTAGCACAGAGCAGTCCATTGATTTTATTGCAACCAAGTCAGCCGACCATTAGTCGACCAATGCGGCAGATACATGTACCTATCACCCACAAAGCGACTAGCGTTTCAAGATCGAATACTACCTGAGATAAAATTTTAAGATCAACAAGACATCGGACATCAGCTATGTACTGATGGCTTGGAATCACATCTCACAAGCCCAGGTCACTCAATTTGAGCAGTCCTCTACCCGTCATCCTCATCAAGAGGGGCGCAGTGTCACTCATGATCTGCACCGTCTGCAACAGCATGCCACCATGCTTCGCCCCGTCCACCTTTTTGTACTGAAACCGGAATGCCCCAGCCCTGCCCACATCCCACTCCTTTCCACGTCCATCCTTTACCTTTTGCTCTCCATTCGCTGGCTCACCAGGCAAGTCTCCCAAAATCCATGCTTGACTAATCATCTCCCACCCGTAGTCGGTCTCTGTCACGATCATGCAGAAAGGTTGCGTCCATTGGGCTGTGAAAGGACCATACAACTGCGCTACACCCGCCCAGGCTGTGAGGTTGACTGTCCAGATCATGTGACCACATAGCAAGAGGTAGACGGGACAACAGACGAAGACAAGATCATAGCGAGTTCACTTCAACCCACAGGTCCCCGTCTATGATAGTCACTCCCGATTTCTCAAGTATTGAACTCTGACTGAGCGATGGCGCTGCGGTTGGCGTCCTGGCTCCGGTGTCCTGTTGCACCCCAACAGAAAGCTCCGAGTCGTCTCGCTCGCTGGGGTAGATGATCAGTCCATCAGCCCTCCGCCTCTGAAACAAGCCGCTGTCAAATCCCTGCGTTAGGCAACGACTCGCAGGCCATCGCGAAGGGACCTTGGTCTCCATCATGCAACTCAGGATCTAAATGGCCCGGTCGCCATCTTCGTCCTCCAGTCTTGTGAGCAGCAGATCAACCCACAGGTCCAGCCAAGCGAACCAGGAGACTTCCTCCGTTTATCCTCTGTGTTGGGGAAGGTCGGGTGAGTTCACAACACTGTAGAGCCACTCGTAGACCATGACGCCCAGCGACCAAACATCCACCAAGGGCCCGTGACCGCGACTCATACCGGGAAACACCTCGGGCGCGGCGTACTTGAGCGTGCCGCAGAACGTCCGCAGGAGCACGTCGCTGATGGCGACCTTCGCCATGCCGAAGTCGGCGATGACGACCTTGAAGAGTGGATCCCTTTCAACTAGGATGTTCTCGGGCTTAAGGCCTCGGTGGACTACCCCCTTAGCGTGGAGGTGGCTCAGGCCGTCGAGGATCTGCCCCCAAGCCGTGACGTGTTCGTCCTGATGCGTGCTGGCGTTGACCATGTTCCCAAGTGGATAGTAACGCATGATCATTGCAGGCTTTGGGGTCTCTCGGAGCTCGAGCACTTGAATAACGTTCGGCTGCCGTATTATTAGCTCTGTTTCGCGATCCACATCGCGCAAGGCGCAGCGAAACTCACATGGGGGTTGTCCCTCATGATGGCGAACTCTCTCCGCATGCTCATAACCCAATTTGGATCCGGCTCGTCCCGTCGCCGCTTGTTACTATTCGATGGAGGTCTGAACACCTTCGAGGCAAAAGCCTTCCCATCTCGTGCCTTGATGGTCTTCAGGACTTTACCATACGCTCCTGCCCCAATCTCTGCAACTTCGTAGTAGATAAGCCTTTCACGCGGAGTTGCAGCTTCGCTGGGGGCTTGCATTGAGGGCGCGGTGTCCAGGCCAAGGGTCTCGACACCCGGAGGGCCAACTATTCTCCTCTCCGCTGCTTCCTGGAGCTTGTCCACGAACGCTTGCAGGTTATCGATGTAGCGAGGGTCTTTTCTTTCGTGGTTTGGAAATTCGATCCGAATGGCGAAGCGGCCGCAATGGATCGTCGTGCCGGAGAATCTATCCTCCGCACCGAAAGGGAACCCTAGGAGCCACGTTTCCTTCTTCCGCACTTTGTCGCCATTCTGGCCGTTGTGTTCGATTGCGGTACCGTAAGTCGAATTATAGTCGTGTAGCCAAATGTTGTGCGCGTCGTCGACAGTAATATTACACTGAGCTTCTGAGTCAGGTGGAGGCCAGACGTAAGCGTGCTTGACGTACCTGTCTGCCGCTGATTGACTTCGTTCCGCGATGCCCAAGAAGTACATGAGACGAGATCGGGTTTGTGCCCAGCTGTAGCCCGTTCTCAAAGTTGTCGGACGCGAACAGCTTCGAGAAGGTCACAACTAGGCGATCGCCCAAAACCTCCTTCTTTGCCACGTCGCCCAAATGTGTGTCATCGGCAGGCGTGGTCTCACGACTGTTCAAAGTGGGTTCCAAGGCGACACCGCCAGCTGCTTTGCTAAACCATTTCGAGTTGTGCTCCAGCCGAAGGGCGCTGTCTGCCAAGTTCAGCGTATCGTGCGCTGTGATCACGGCGAAGACATCAGCATCGTACATGGTGGCCAGACCTGGTGAGGCGTCTTGAGAGCAGCGGCAGTAAGGACAGGAAGTAGGTACTGGAGGTGTCTATAGCTTGATATAAGAATTGAAGGCAGCTGGTACTTTCATGTTCAAAGGGGTGGAAAGTCCAGCCTGTTCTTGCCGCCGCGGTCTTGCACTTGTGTGAGCTGGCGACCTTTCAGGCTTGCTATAGCCAGTCGCTTAATAGTGGTGTCGTTATCTTAACGCGGGCCGGAGAGGAAGCTGCCAAAAGTCCCCGCCGGCTCTTCCCGCCTCTCCGCATCTTGGCGGACCTCACCTTCCCGTCGCCTGCAGATTGCAACTTGTCACTCTGCACAACCACAACCGAACCCCATCAGCACAATGACCTCTCCAAGCGAATCGATCAAAGTTGCACTGGCTGCAAGCGCTACGATCGAGAGAGACGATGACGTCGGGTGAGATGATACTCCGCGACGGCTTCGCAACCTGACTAATTCCCTATGCTGACGCTCCGGCGATAGATTCATCTCGATCCCTGGCATTGAGGTCGTCTGTGAGTCCCAGCGGATCGCGGTCTTCAAGAAAGCAGAGTATGGCGCACTGAAAAGCTCACATTGTTTCCAACTCACTGGCTGACTTCTGTTTCTCAAGGCAGCGATTGGTATCAAGCCATTTGGACGCTAATGCCCTCCGGTCGAGACTTCAGTGCGTGTACGCATCCAGCAATCTCTTCTTCATGTACTGACTGTTGAGCAATAAAGGTCCATCACCCCGCCTCCTCTAATCGGGGAGGAACGCGACGAGGAGAGCCGTCAACTCGAAGCCCGGGCTCGTCAGGACCTGGAAAGCGAAGGCTGCGCTCCATGCTACCCGCCCTATCTCGAAGTCCCTGCACGACATCCGCCCGAGGAGTACCGACAGATCATAGAGTATTGGCAGTCCCTCGGGTTCACTGACGATGTGGTGCTTTGTGCCCAGAGATCAGATTGGCGAAAGTTCAGACACTACCAGCGACTACAGCGAGAATATTACGGGAAGAAACCCTTTTGCCTCTTAGAAGCGGAGATTCGCGAGCGTCGACAACGGAATGGGCTGGACGACGACGTTCATCTTCTTCCGGACACGCAGCAGCAGAGTCGGCAACAGAATTGGACCGAGTTTCAGGACTTCCATCTCGAATTCTGGGAGCGAAAGACGAAGGACCGGCAAAGGCTACAAGATCGACTGGAGGAAGCTCGAAAGATCGCTGGTGATGGGGGCGCGGAGGGTGCGGGACGCGCAGCACGGGACGTTATGGGAATCCCGCAAGTCCTGGAGTATGCCGATAGTATCTTGCAGTGGCACCACGTCTTCCTGCAGTGGATTGAACGACAGCGAGTGGCGATGGATCCACGTCCTCCAACGCCTGTCGAGCTAAGCAGCGGTGACCAGGACACCTCAGTTCTCACGTGCCCGAACAGCCCTCTACAGATATTAAAGCGTCGGAAGACGAAACCGCGACATACCAAAGAGAAGGCACTTACCCAATTCTCGCCGCAGAGAGTGGCCAAGACAAAACGATTGGCTGTCACTCGGGCGACACTGCATGCAGGGACGCAACATAGTGATGCCAGGCAGAGTCGAGTGCTTGCAAAGCGTCAACGGCCGCCGTCCTCGGAGCTCCCACTCCCAACCCGCATATCCATCATGACGCGAAAGGGACGGATGTCGAGAGAGCCAGAGAGATGGGTCCCAGGGTGAAGCCCGCGTGGGTCTTCTAATACGGTGCCACCAGGTACGGAGAATGAACGGATGATTCACATGAGAAATGAGAGGGAAGAGAGTGGAGCCGTAGTCGGGAGACAGAGGCCGGCGTCGAGTAATGCCCAAGTATTGGGCGATGCTACTGATCCTCGCAAGTGTAGATGAGTCCGCACTATACACCTACCGTCGGCGGACGGCTATTCGGCGGCAAGACTTGCCGTTCCATCGCTAGATATGGCGAGCTGCAAGTCCGTGTTTGGACTTCGACTCGCTCTCCAGCGCGCTGCACTGTGGTTCGCAAGTCCAGCCACCAAGCTGACCATGACGTTGGTGTCCGAGTCTGGTGAATTTGAGGGATCACTTCGGTCCAGCCACACGCCAGGTGAAGGTGTACAGACGGGATGCAGGTGCTTGTTGCCTCGCGGTACGTCTCTCTCGGGAGACTCGACGGGCGACAAAGGCACGTACTCCAAGCCTGGTGGTGTATCAAGCAATTGCTCATCTGGTATCTTTGATCGTGCATGCTCGAAGTTCGTCCCCCAAACATGTACGTTGTACCTAACCTTGTTCCGCCATGCGTTACTACGCAGAGATGTCGCGCAGCTTGTTAAGCCGAGGTATAGCAAGCGGGCAACGGCAGCCACGGGTTGCTGAGAGGTTCCGATGTAATTTAGCGTCCAAAAATTTGACAGACTTCACCCTGATGTCTTTGACGTTACAAAGCGGGCCGTAACGACGGCACGCCGCACAGGGCAAGTTATGCCTTGGCAAGCGAAGGTATAATTTGCCCTGTGCACAGAGATCTCCAAGATGGTGTCACGAGTCAAGTCTAAGCTTAATCTGGCTCCGCCAGGACTGGTCCCATCTGTTGCTCCATACAGTTTCATTTGGCACGGCGCTTGCCTTTCGCCGGGCTCAAGGCACAACATCCAGCATCACGTAGTGTACCAGAGAAACTTGTTCGGCTTGCTTTTGGTACAAGAGTCATCTGGGTATTGTACGATGGAGGCAACATTCAGCAGCTTCAAGGTATCATGGAACCATTGAGTCTTCTGCATTTCTCATCGAACGCAGCCGCGAGGCAGGCTTTGATGTCGCTTGCAGTCTCTTTAGCAAACGGTGGAAACGTTTTGCAACAACATTATTTCTCACGCGTCAAAAGACGCCGCTGGGGGTGGGCTGCTTGCCGCCGACGCTTCACGACGCGTGAAGGAGCTTGAGCTGGCGAAGAGCGGCTGGATGGCGGTGTTTCTGCGCCCGATCAGTCTCCATATCACACATGCCCATGTTCGTTACCTACCTTGCATCGCAAGTTGTATATTTCGTTGACGTTTCCTCCAGACATCTCGCAACCAAGCGAGCCGTGGGCATGCTAGCTCGTTGCTTTCCTTGCCGTTGTTGTAGTCCTGAACCGTGCCAAACTCCACCTCAAAATGAGCCTCCTCTTTGGCCCAGTAGCTTGCGTCCGATATAAGGTCTCGCACTGCGTCGTAGATGTCTGCGCTGCCGCAAATCTCGAGGAAGCAATTTCGGTGATGTGTAGCAAACGTAGGAAAGTTGACGTCGTCGTCAGCAACGAGCGGGTAGCGTTGGAGCGCAGTCAAAGCATCGCAAAGTGCATGGGCAGAGACGGATGGACATGTCACTTGAATGTGCGCAAGGGAAACGGTGCGACCACAAAGTCGATGTTTTTGCGTATGGAAAGGTCGCTCTCTGGCTTCTCACCGGCGATGACCAGCATCCAACGAATGAAGTTCAGTGTTTATCTGATCGCTTCGCCGGCAGTGTCCTTGATCAGATCGTTTCATACCTCAAAGCTTGGGACTGCAGAGGAGTACTACGTTCCGCAGGTGTAACGCAGCCATGCGAAGAGTTCTTATGCTCCATACTCGACAACGATGCAATCCTGCGGCCAAGTGCTACAGACAGTCTGCAACATCCGTGGTTTACTGAGTACAACCACTGTGCCGGTCCTACCGTCCAAGGAGAGTCTAGCCGTCTTGTCAACCCACTGGATCATCCCGCCTAAGTCACCCGCGAGTCGCGTGCTTCATCTTCGACGTACATGATGTCTGTCCCAACTAAAGGCGCCGATCCTCAAGTAGTTGCCGCTGGCCTTAGTAGTACCATCGCTCAAGCCGCTCGCCCTGGTTCTGCCCAAACTACCGTGAAAAGTGGTGGTGATTGTGGCTGGTAGGTCTGACGCAGCGAATTTTTAAATTTTCGCGCAGCATCCGTGCCGGAGCCCGCACGCACGTAAGATTCAAGCATCCAGGCATTACTCGCAGTCAAAGGCCAGCGTCAGTTGCGGAATGAACGCATATGAAGAGAGAGACCAGGTGCCGATCAGCGCGTTACAGGAAGCATGGCGCGAAGCATGGAAGGAGAAGCATAGTGACGCGCACTCCTGGGCCGGCATGTTGCACAGCCAGCACCGTACATACGTACACACCCATGACCGTTGAAATGATCAACGCCGCTGAGCTGTTCCACCACATCGCAGATTGGCAGATTATTGTGAGTAAGGCAACTTGTAGTGGCGTTTGGCAAGACCACATTCGCTGCCATCAACGGACAAGCATCATGGCATAGCCATGAAAGAAGCCATCGCTATCAGCAACGTAGTAGAGGCATGAGCAGGAGTGACCCGCGCCTGGAGAGTGTTCAAAGTCCCTCTGGTAAAACCGAACACTGAGTCCTGGTTGCACCAGCTGAAATGGCGTCATCACGTACAAGCAGGTCAACTGCATGAACCTGCCATATATAGAATTACGGCTTCTCATATCTACGCGTTCATGTCGAACTCATTACGCAAACCGATGCTTGGAATCTGACATTTCCCGAAGACCCTCAGACACTTCGCATCCCACATGGTCAACCCCGGTGATCTGATACCCGTAGCAGTGATTCATCTGGTATGCTTGTTGGGCAATAGACTGCGTGGTTTACAAAACCCCCAGTCCCAGTTCGCAGTGCCCCGCGACCGGACGACCAAACTTGCCTGCCTCAATGGTATGGCGCCCTATTCTGTCATGACAGCAGCTCGTCAGTGAACGCCTTAGGCCGCAACACTACGCACAGAGCTCCAATCTACTGTCTTCGACAGCGTGATCGTTTTCCAGCGCTGATGCTCTGTCCCCTCGGACACGGATGCTCTAATTATGAGTCGCAAAGGACCACTTCTGCTGCAAGAATTCGTCCGGAAGAAGAGGTGGCAGTGACTCGGACTTTCGTAGGGCAAAGCACACAATAGCAGCCTCATATTCCTCATAGCTGAGCGCTTTCGCAGCGTTAGTCTTCCAGATTGGAGCTTCGGGATGAAGGATTAGGCGCGCTTGTCCCGAACCTAGGTCTTCCAGCGCCCGCAGGTACAGAGAATCGAGTCGACAACTGTGTGCGATACACTGTAGAACATCTTCCCAACGGCCCTCGCGCGGCAGAAGGGCAACGTAATGGAGTCGAAGCTGACGAAGCTGCTTGAGACGCGGAAGCAGTCCCAGTAAGTGGACTGCACTGACAGCAAAGGACAGATGTAGTTGTCGTAGAGACTTCAAGTAAGAGGCTGCTGATAGCAAATATTGGGAGAATTTGATAGACTGTAGCACACTTTCTCGACTTTGAGCACGCACAGCAAAGTTGTGCTCGAAGAAAGTATAATCGCCGTATTCGTCACTTCCAGCGTGGCCACGGAAAACGAGAAATAGGTGCTGAAGCTTGACAGCCTGTCTCAGCATGTGCGAAACAGCTAAGGCGATATTCTCCAGTTCTTCGGGGCCCTCGGACCAGATAGTATCAACACGACACTCTAAACGAGAAAGGCGCGAGAAGCCACGTTCGACGGCTACAAGTTCTCGCGTAAGCGCTTCCGTATATTACATGGCTCGAAGAAGTCCGCCAATGGCATTCGTCCAGCTCCCAAGCCCCTCACTCACGAGCTGACTCATCGGAAGAAGGGGGGGGGGTGGTGGAGGTGGGGAGTTAGGGGGTGATAGACCGCCGAGGACGCTGAGAACGCCAAGCCTCGGTACGTTTCGTGATTTTTCCGTGGTTGTCGAGCGATGAGGTTCGTGTTGAGGGGTTGTCGAGGGTCGCGCTGAGCGCGCGCGTCCAGGGGGGGTTGACGAGGGTGTCGGAGGGATCTTCAGACGCCAGTGGTGGTTGATAGGCGGTACGGAGGGTGACGGGGGGGGGTGGAGGGAGGTGGCGAGGTGGACGTGTCCGTAGGTGTGGCGAGACGACGGCCGTGGATCGACGTGTCGTTTACGCGATTTTGACGTGTAAGAATGCCATAGTGTCGTTCGAGAGGTGGTGTCGAAGACGTTGCGACGTGTCGGTAGGTGCTGCGAGGCGCTGCGAGGCGATTGACGTGTTGTTGCTTGTTGCCAACGCGTTTTCACGTGTGATGGACGAAGTGTCGTTGGAAAAGCGGTATCCGCGTTAGCCGGAAAAATCCGAGTTTCCTCGCCGTAGCTCGGTATCGCGCAAATCGCGACCAAATCTGACGCGCGTAGGATCATATGAAAGCTCTCTTTGCAAGGAAGAAGCTCATAAAGATCCGGTGGTTCAAGAAAATAACATTAAATGATTAAAACGTATCCTAGGAAAAGAAGCTCTCACTCAAATATTAGTGTCGTGGTGTCGTGGTGTTTCGGGCGTCGAGGCGTCAGCGAAGCAACATTAGCTTTGCGGTCAGCCACGACGCCCGCTGGGTGGAGCAAAGCCGGCTTGGTACCGTTCAACCCCGGCAGGATCCTCAAGGATCTTCTCGTGCCTGTCAGTGAATCTACGGAAGTTGGCAAGGGAGTGGCCACATACTCACTGAATGAGACATTACGGACGCCTGTTACCCCCGTGACGCCAATGTCAGCAGAGGCCTTCACGTCCCTGCACAATATGATCATCGATCACGATGCACGTTCGCTTGGCCGTCGAAGCAAGCAGACTCTCGACAGACACGTAGAGGAGCTTGCCAAAGGCGCCCCGACGTCGTTTGCAAGGGGCGCTTTGCTGCAAGATCAGATCATCTTCTTGCTCCGAGCCAACAATGAAGCTAGAGTGCGACGTGCGACAGCATTAACAGGCTTGGGAAGGGAAAAGGGAGAGCTGACGAGCTTCGAGGACCTCGAAGATGCGAGAGCGAAGCGGGCCGAGCAAAAGGCTGCTAGAGAGGGAAGGAAGCAGACGGTGTCAACCCGGAAACGCCAGGAATGCAGTACCATTAGATGCAGGGCAGCGGCCGAAAGTGGCTTACGTAGGCGAAGCCCCAGAAGGGTTGAGAACAAGAGTGCAGACGAGTGATGCGCATGTCCTTGGAACTGGGCGTACGCGAGAAACCTGGAGGCCTCCAGCGGCACGGATGTAGTAAGAGAACCGGGAGGACTACTTTTTCGTCTTCTATACTGCATCGCTTGCGGGATGGCATGATGTAGATTAGCTTGGCGATGCGTCCGTTTGCTGCCGTACTCTGATTTTCATTCATAGTTGATATCGGTTTAAAATGACAGTCTCGGAGACCGCACCCCACACGAACCACTCGTGCAACCCTGACAGTGTGGACAAATCGAATCGCACACTACTGCCAAAGCTGGCCATCATGTCCAGGATCTCCGCCCGCGAGAAAGCCCAGACATTTGTGTTTCTTGATAATCGTACGTATGCAATGCGTAAAGAATTCGGATCGCGGTGTCCTACTCCTCGCACAAACACCTGATTACGCCGCCTCTGGACATCCAGCAAAGCCGCCGCTTCATTGTCGTAGAAAGACACGAATTGAGTGCGATGCCTGTTCCACCAGTCAAGGTGTTGTCTCATCGCAACCGGCGTGATGACGTGCCATGGACTCATGAGGTACTCGTCAGGATCTTCGCATTCGATACCAATGCCAGGCTGAAACGGTGTGCGCGATAGGTTGTCGTATACATGATAGAGGTCAACGTAGTCCTGTTCGGCGGGTTCGTGGGGCTTGAATAGTTGCCGAAGTCGTTCCAAATCCATACTGGATACCTTTGCGAGAAGAGTCGTGTGTATTCTGATTATGTCGAGAGTAAACGTGAGATCCGCGCACACGTCTTTTCACGTCTAGAAGGGCGATGTAGGCTGCAACAACGTATTTATCCACCAATGTAAGTGCAAGCGTCAAAGCACCTCGTTGATATGTAAGCTAAGATCATCGGCTCTCCACAAGCCGGTGAATACATCGTCCAATCATGGTGCTTAGCGACCTCGCCGATATTTGATTAAGACATTAGCTTTTGCAGTATCACACCACACTCGCATCTCTCCAGATAGAGGGCGGCTAGTCAGAAGGAGCACACCATCTCGACGCATGCTTCCTGTCAAACTGCCCATCAACATTGAATGTGCAAGCAGAATGCATGTCATTCACCAATAGGCGCAATATATCGAGTAGCCTCACCTGCTGTATAAAGCGGTCAAGTATTGATGCAGTGAATCCGCGAAACGCATGCAGCTAGTCACGCAGCATGAAAGCACAATTTGGTTCAGCAGCCCATTGAAGAAGTGCCACATGGCCAAGTCATTGTGACGACCACAACAGCTAGAGTAGCCGGTGGAACTCTACAACGTCTCCTATTGGATATTGCTCAATCACAGTTCGCTTACTCCAAATGACGACTGCGGCTGCAATTCGATACGTGCACTCGCTCACCGGTCGGTAGCCGCAACTGCCGTAAGGCAATGACTGTTTGAACTGAAGCTCAGATCACTTTCTCTGTTATAACCGACTGATACAGTATAACGACGTTTGGAGGACCCGAGCATGCAGGCAAACATGGCCTTGTTTTCGAGAAACCCAGAAGAGCTTGACTCTTTGGAAAAGCAATGGGAGAGTCTGAAGGTTAAAGAAGATTGTCGACAGAAGTTGGTAGAAGTAAGATCTGCGAGTTTCTATAGTTAAACACTGCGTACGCTGATGAGATCGCCGAGTGCAGAAATTGTTCTCATTTATACATCAGCTATCTGCCCACAACGACACGGTTCGCACAGAGGTCGAGAATCTTAAGTTCCACGAACGAAACTATCTCAAAGAATTGAAAACGCTTGCCGAGGAGTGCAAGAGCTATGAAGGACGGTTGGTACGGTTCGGGGAAACATTATGGGGTGCGATCGCGCTCACACGCTATAGGAAGGAGCTCCTTTTGTCGCTGTCCTCGTCGATGGGGACAACACATTGGTAAGTCAGAAGCCGCCCCAAGTCTAATGCCTCTATCTACTAACCCTCAAGTTCCTGGACGATTTCGTGAAGGACGGTACAAGTGGTGGTGAGCGAGCCGCTAAAAAGCTCCGAGAAGCGATCCAAGGTTACATCAAGAACTTGTTCAACGCTCCACCGCACTGGAAAGTCGTTGTGCGCATCTACATCAATAAGCATGGTCTTGTGGATACCTACACCAGATCAAGTACAGTCTCCGTTACTCGGACCGTCGAGCAGTTCATCGTTGGATTCAATCATGAGTTGCCTCTTTTCGAGTTTGTGGATGCCGGGGCGGATCGAGAAGCAGCAGATAACAAGATCAAAGGTACCGTCAAGATTGCCGTTAGACGACCTAACGTACTGATGCTTCCGCAGAAAATCTTGCTCTGTACTGGGCGGATGGACAGTGCAAACAAATTCTCCTGGCTGGGTCCGCGGATAGAGGTTACGTCGGCCCTCTCCGGACGTATCGTGCAGAGGTCAAGCTTACAACCAAACTTGTACTGGTTGAGTCAGTCCCGTTCCCTCGAGATTTCAAGGAGCTAGCCGACTGGTTCCACACCACCTCCTTCAAGGATGTGTTCCGCGGCTCAAAGCTCGCTACCCAAGTGCAAATCTCTCCGGAACCTTCAGCTCGACAGACTTACGCCACAGCAACAGCTGATCTATCGAGCTCGCAAACTCGAACTCAGACGGCATTCAGCTTTCCGCTGATGTGGGTTGATAATTCGCACGATACAGCCTCGAGAAAGGTCCAGTTGAATCGGTCCGGCCAACGCATCGACGAGCGGTTGCGCCGATGGGACGATCAGCTTGTAAGGCAATTAAGGCAGAGGGATCTCTGTCCAAGACACTTCATAACTAATTGCGATGAACCACATTGCCCGAAAAACCATGATGGCCTGGTTAACGATGAAGAGAAATTTGCGCTGATAAGGATTGCAAGAGATGAGCCATGTCGCCGTGGAAATTTCTGCTCCGGCAGGAACTGTATCTCTGCACATCAATGTGTCTATGATGGACGCTGCAACTACGCCGCTGATTGCAAATACGGGCCAGAGATGCATGGCATTGATAAGGCAGTCGCTGCAGTTCGATAGTTTCGGTCTTGGGAAGCAAATACATCAAAAACGCCTGCATCGCAGTGTTGCGTGTGTTACCGCGCAACACTCTGGTCCAACCAGTCATGGGACACGACGGCGGAGACTCCCGCATCCTGCTCTCGTTCCTCTCGATGCTCTCGATTCTAAGAAGAGAGCGATGAATGACGAGAGCATAGTGCCATCGGTGCCCGCTGTGTCCTCGATGCTCTTAGGGAGAGCAAGGGGAGCAAGGAGGGCAGAGAGAGCACAGTCATGATACACGAATCTCATATGTATATAGTCGGCTGCTTTATCTCGTATGTAGTTTGCGTTCAATTCATGTTGGAATCCAAGTGAAAGGTCCTCGCGTACCTAAGGACGATTCCAGCAGAGCAGTTCATCAACGAGAGAAGTATACCTCATACTAACAGTGCCTTTGACACTCATCTCAAAGTGCACCGAGCTTTACCACTGTGACACTACCTTGAAGGGCCGCAACACGCAGCTACCTCTGTGATCCGTAGAAAAGAGGTGGGTGACAAAGAGCAATGCCCGGAATAGCCTAATATAGACAAATACCTCGAGGACCGTGGGGCTCTTGAGGCGTGCGAAACAAAGCCGGTCTATGGCGCTGACTCTGCTTATCTGGATTTTGTGGGATCATTATTATCCTAGATTTAGCTTGAATTATCCCACCCAAATACTCGCCATCTTTGAGCTTCGCCAGCAATGGCTGGTCGATCGTCTTCGCATCCCTGCATCTCCGTTGGTAATTGCCTACATCAGCCAAGCACGCGGGCATTATTCAGAGTTTAGGTGTCTGGCTAGCCGCCTGGCCGAGCCAGTAGACTAGCAACTCACTGACCTCTCGAATGTCGGCTCCTGGCACCCACCTGTCAGCTAATCATTCTAATAACTCCACATCGATCTTCTGGATGTCGGCCTCAAAGGTGGCCTCTTGTTTATCTGCTTCCGCTGCTTCTGCTTGCAGGTGTTCGTACTGCCGCTCTGTCTCATCTGCTTGCTTCCGAGCTTCGTGCGCCTGTCGCTCCAGCTCTGCTACCTTTCCAAGAAACTCTTCTTTTCTGTGTTGTATGCTCTCGGCTTCGTTCGACACCGTAGCCTTTCGTTCCATTATACTATTCAGATGAGACGCCATTTGCTTCCTTCGTCTCACTTGCTTTCCCCAGTGTATCAATTAGGGGTCTGATCCTGCTTCTCCCAGACTTTGCGGCCACAGAGCTGACTCAGAATCACGCGGAGGGCTTGCTGTTCTCTCGTGTTGTCCAGTCTGTGGGGATGTGGAAGGAGCATGAGAAGGCGTCTCTACATGTGGCGTGACAGGTTCAGAAGCACCAGATTCTCGTGGATCCTTGACGACCTGCTCATCACGATGCGTCCACCCGGCGTTGTCAAAGCGCTCGACGAACGACTATTTGCATCCCGTGCAGAATGCTGTTCACGTGGATATCTGATGCGGCGTCCATGGTCTCCTACCGCCTCTTGATAACCCGCAAGCGCCCGCAAATACCTCTCTCCTTCCTCCTGCATCTTGCCTTGACCGGAGTAGAGGCCTACGAGGTTATCGACGGTGGAGAGGGTCGACGTGTGCTTTGGGCCTCACGCCTCCTCCTTCCTTCGCAGCGTCCGCCGCTACATCTCCTCCGCTTCCTGCATCTTGCCGCAAGAGCTGGCCACTCCCGGCCGAAGGCGTTGCGAATGTAGAGATTCGGGGTCGCCCAGTCAACTATATCGTTGTCCTGCTACCTAGCGGCGTTCAGTTGTCTGCCTCTCCCGCTGCTCTTCCCAGACACTCCTCCTCGAACCAAGGCCGATACACCTTATCCGCCCACTCGAAGAGGTGATGCAGCGTCGAGACGATTTTGAAAACGCCAAGCCGTGTAGTCGCATCGCCGAAGCCGAGCTGAGCGAGGACAGTCTGTAGAGTTTGATCAGCAGAGACTTTTTGCCACTCCACTCTTAAGGGACGAGCACAAGAAGGACGCAAGAAGAGGATGTACATACAGTCTTGCCGGCTGAATCCCTTTGAGCGACCAATAGCGACCAAGTCGCACCCTGCACTAGCACAAGCGGGAGCGGTGGCAGCACAGGTGGTGGGCCATGCTTGTCAAGACGTCGCCGGACCAGCTCTTCTAAGCGCGTGAAATGAGCTGCCACCCAGACCGACAGCTGCGTGCGGCCTTCTACGCCCCCTTCGCCCTCGCGCTTGGTCTCGATGCTGACCGCGATAGGTCGCATGATGCATGGCGCGTGCACAGTGTGATTAAGCGTCTTTGTTTTGCTTCCGTCTTCAAGTGGCAAGTCGAAGTAGCCTTGATCGATAGCAGGAGAGCGGCGAAGAAGGATGGCGAAATCTACTAGCTTACCCTGCGCCGGCCGGTCGGAGGTGGCAAAGCGCGGCTTGAGGTGAGTTGAAAGCTGGGCGGTGGTGAGGTTGGCGACATCGACTTGCATGCGATGTCGCGACGTGTATTGCGCTAGGTCAAGAAGAGGCCCGTGGACAAAGCTGTTCCACGATGCCTCGTACTCGTTGCTGGCACGGCAATCGCGCGCGCGGGAGGAGATGCGGTCGACTTCGGCCATGGTAGGCGCGCCGCCGAGCTCGGCGCGCGCGCTGCCGGCCGAGTAGAAGAGGTCGAGACGGCGGAACGCTGGCTCAGATGTTTGTTGGAGGGCTTCCTGTTCGTGATAGAACAATCAGCCAACCGAAGTATTCTCTCTCCGCACAACGCGTACGCCGTGCCTTACCTTGTGGTCTTCAGGCACCGTAGCAAAACCTTCTGCACATTCCTGCACCGTACGTACTAGCCGCTGCATGTCCACCGCCAGCACTGCTATCCGCGCCTCATCAAGCGTGTCCATGTCGATGGGACTCTGCAGGGACATGAGCGTTGACAGCTTGGTCGGGCTGGATGTGCGGGAGCGCTTGGAGGATGTCGATGTCGTTGAAGACCACGATGGCGCATTCGTGCGAGGTGTATGCGTGTCCGCATGGTGAGGTCCGCGATTCGCGCGTGGTGTCTCATCCTCCAAGTAGGGCTCCTCCTCTCCCCGGGCCTCTTCCCCTTCCTCCTGCGCGAGTGTGATTCGCCGCTTTGGCGTTCGCCGTGTTAACCAAGGTCTACCGCGTACTGCATTGCCACTCATGACGCGCAGAGCGGGCCGCTTGCAACGGTTGGGATTGTCATCGGTGTTGGTCTCCGAGTCAATGCGCTTTCGCTTGTGCTGAGCGTGTCGCCCGCGGCTGGAGGTGGAGTGGCAGCTGGTAGTGGTAGTCGAGGTGAGGCTGCTGTGCTCAACCCAATACCCGATCGCTACGTGATTCGTGAACATGCCCCACACTCTCGCGCCTCGGTTGATCCAAATGCTAAGTGGTCTAACCCGGCGTACGCTCGTTGATGTGGACGAGATGGACTACGTCTGCACTCTCGACTAAGGGATCGACATGGAGCAAAGCCGAGCTTATGTAAGGCACCATCTATGGTGTAGCTTGTAGTCTTGAGATAACAACGTTGACTTGATCCAATAGAGTTGGAGAAGACCGGAACAAACTACTACTGGGACGATCGCGTAGATGGCGAGCTGGACGAGGCAGTACAATATGGTGGCCTTCAACTACGATTATATCCCATCGCACCTCGACATGTGCGACGAAGAATCCCAGAATGGATGCAGCCTGGAGGTCGCTACCCGCTGCCAATGAGACAATTCCAGGCTCTGTTGATGCTCAAGCACATAAGAGCAATACAATAAACAAAATGTCTAGCCAAGTATTTTTGAACCGGAAGCGCGTCACGTTCCGTCCATATGCCCGCTACCAGCGGGGTTCGCGTTCCGAAACTTATCCCTATCTCAGCGCGTTACTAACTTACTTGTGACTGCTGCTTCTGCTTTGGCCACGTTTCTGACACGAAACGCGTCACGTTTGTAAAGCGCGAGTCCTAGCCAATACCTGCTGTCGAGCATGTCCTTGTGCTCTTTGGCCAGAACCTTCTCTCGCCCCTGCACCACTTGTCGCAGCACCTCCTCGGCTTCTTGGTACTTCTGCTGCTGGTAAAGCGCGATTCCCAGCTTGTACTTCGCTATCGAATCATTCCCACCTCTGCGCCACCAAAACATTTGTGGGCGTCGCTGCTGTTTGCCACTCGCGGATGTCATGGCTTCCTATCTCCTTTTGATGAGCATACGAGTAGGCAACACCACTCGTGGAACTCCATATTCCAGCGATAAATTCTAGTCCTTTGTCAAGGTCTTACAATTGATACCATCATACTGTGTTCAGCTGGGGCGACTCCGCGTTCCCATCGGGACTATGCTTTGCTAGGCAATTGGAGGATATGTATGTGCATGAGTATTCACGAGCAGCGCTGCGAGTCTGCAGCCGACTAAAGAATGCATGCTAGTACTAGGCGCTGCCTGTAAACCAGACTGCTATGTAAAGACCATATGGAACAGAACGCTTCGGATATTCTAGTGTTCACAGATGTCTACATGGAGAAGAGTACAAACGTAGTACGAAATTGCAGGACGTTACGCGTTTTTTTGCAATGCAACTGCAACGTCCTCTAATCTCTTGACAATATCCCGCGCCATGAGGTGTTGTAACCTCAAAGCGACGGATGACGGTGATTCCCCCGAGTATTGCGGTTTCTCTTCATTGCTCGCGGTCAAGCAGCGTTCGACCACGTCGCGGAACGCATCGCCACATTCTGGAGCTAATCGCTGCAAACACGACCCTTCACCCTGGGAAATAGGCGGCAAGGCTGCAGATTGGCTGGATGGTTTACCCAGGAGCCAAGACTGCACCTCTCCTAGTGCAGGCGGCTTCACTTTGGCAAGATCTTCAATGCCCACGATGTTTTCGATACGCTTCCAGAATGCAATCTCGGTGAGGACAATACCAAGGCTATAGATGTCGTAGGATTTCCGATACTTGCCGTCCGTTTGACCAGATTGTGCGTAGGGATGACGATAGATATCTGCGAAAGGATCAGGTGTGGGCTTCTCCGTCATCTCGTCTGCGGTATCTGGACGAGACGTTTCGAATCCAGACACGAATGGCCGGCTAAGATCTTGTCCGTGTACTGCGGAGGCGAAGAAGATAATGTTGTTGCTTTGCAGACCTTTATGCAACCAATTGACAGCATGGAAGCTATGGACGCATCGTGCCAGTACAGCGCACATCATGATGCGAGCGCTTAGCGACGGCTTCGATCTCTGTTCATATAAGTCTCGTAAAGCTGACGGCTCGGACCCAGCACCTTCGCCCGCAGGCTTTTCAAACACGATTCCAAACCGGATCCCATCGTCGCCGTCTCTGCTCTTGATATATCCGAGACACGGAAGAGCTCTGAATCCAACGGGCTTTTCATGACGAAGAAGACCTGCGAGAAGGCCGTTCCGGTGTTCAGTGTACTTTCTGCTTCCGGCCCAGCCACCACTGTATGGTACATGTTTCCATTCAACCCAGACATCGCGGCCTTGGTAGGTAGCATGCGCCCGCGCCTGAATGGCACCCTGTTCAAGGTCTCGTTTAGCGAACCTGACCTCGTCCGACTCCAGTAACGTGCCGATGAAACGTTTGGATCCAGGAGATGTGGAGGATTCGCTAGATAATTGAGTCACTCTGGTGTGCTGAATCCTCACTTCCACCAGCTGTTTCAGGTACTCTTTCTGGCTCTCCTGAGCTTCCGTTTCATACGCGACTGCCTGCGATAAAGGACTGGTGTCTGCCACAATGGCACCAGCTCCGAAAGTTTGCGAATTGCTAGCTGCTGGAGTCAGAGCCTTTACCAGACCTGCGAGACTCTCCATATCGTTCCGAATCTGCAGTACTTCTAGGTACGTTGCGGTCATCACTTCCTGTAACCGTCTGGCCTGGGAACTGTCTAACAGGGCGATGAGGAAGGAGTTCAGATGCTCAAGCCTTGAGATCAGGCATTCAAACGAATCTTGGTCGACAGCCGTCCAAACCAGTCGTTTAGGCTCCACTATAATTGTCCGCAGATTTCTGCCTGTCTGAGCAACGTTCTTGCCTAGTACACGAACACGCTTAAGAAAGTCCAATCTCTTCTCTTCTGCATCCTCTGCCATCCCTTGGCGGCTTGGCTCAGATGGTGGACATAGTAGATCGATCAAAGTCATCGTGGGATGCAAGGTGTCAGTGGGCAGCAGTACACCATCTCAGTAAACCAGGATCTGAGCGTTTGGTTGTGTGACCACGGCTCTAAACATGGTACTGCAGTCATGTGCACTAAGCAGAATGGTGGACAATTCCGCAGGAATGAAAATTGGATCCTCAGCAATTCCACTGGAAACCCGGGAACCTACAGCCAAATCGTCATCCAAGCGGGACGCGTCTCTCTTTAAGTCGAACTACCTAATCATACGCATCCAAGTCTCTTGTACCGCGAAAGTCTGCAGAGGCTCTACGCTGAATGTCAAGAGGCTGCTCGTTATCGGGATGATTCAGCGTCGACCTTTATGGGACTTGGCTTGAACAGTTGCCCGTCAACAGCTGCTGCTAGTGGCGCAATGACGCCCGACACCCGACCTCTCTATTACAGCACAGCGGTGCTCGGCAAGGGTATTCTCGGCGAAGTGTCTCTTGTGATACAGGCGCGCACTGGCCGGCACTTTGCTGCCAAAACATTCGCTGATCAAAACAAGAAGCGGCGCGCAGAAGAGAAGGACGAGGCCTGGCGCGTGAAAGTACGAAGAGAATTTGATATAGCCGCTGAGAATCTGCACGTGAGTGATAGCAATCGATCTCTTGATTCCCGTCGCTGATCACAGATCTAGGACAACATCGTGAGAGCTTTCGAGCTGCAAGAGGAGCCGATGGCGATTATCATGGAATACTACCCTGACGGGAACATCGAAGATATGCGCCAAAACATGAACGAGACTGCCTATGTCAGCGCTTTTGGCCAGATCCTGTGCGCACTCGAACATCTCCACGCGAGAGGAATTGTCCACCGAGATCTCAAGCCGCAGAACGTTCTGGTCCAGATGGGACCATGCTTCAAGGTTGCACTCACGGACTTCGGGCTTTCCAACGTAATCCAAGGGGGAACGTTGCTGAACACTTTCTGCGGGACGCTTCCATTCACAGCGCCAGAAGTCTATCCAGGGTCAGGCGTCGGCTATGACACATCAGCTGACATCTGGTCACTTGGCGCAATTATGCTTGGATGGATGTACGATCTACCTGAGATGCCGTCAGAATTCGACAAGGAAAGACCTGCGGTGTGGGCATCTCGATGGCACTTCATTCTCATACGCCGGCCTCTGCTAATACATCCACCTCTTCCACGGTATACCTTTTCATAGCGCGTGATGGGCTCGATGACACTACAGGAGGTCAACTTGCGTGGTGCGTGCGATCAGAAGAGTAGCCTACCAGATAGACACGCCAAGACATTAAAGGCCTTGACCTGGATTTGGTCATGCTTCTACAAACTGTTGAGGAATTTGATGTAGAATCTTGCGTACAGGCGCTCCCGGTGCCTCTCAAGCCTGCACTTTGTTCGGAGCTCACGGTCCGTCCTGCTCTGCGTGCAACTTGCTGCGGGTCTCCCCTCTTTCCCTTTCTGTTGTCCTGGCAGACCAAACAACGCTTCTGACGCATAAGCGGACGTCAAACTCGACCACCAGCTGCGACAAGAGGCCTTCTTGGAATCTACTCGATATGCCACCTCAACATCTTCTAAGGATTTAGTTTCATATTTCAGGTGCTTCAAGTTCTCGAGGACTACTTTCGCCTCCAGATGCGTCCTGAACTTTCCCAGCTCCTGTGCTCCTTCAAGAACAGATGCCACAACAGACTCAGCCACGGAAGTCGTGTCCATGCGCTGTTTCTTACGCTGATCTGCAGATGGCAAATCAGCTTTCCTTTTCCATGGCTTCGTTTTCGAGATCGGTATCTTCGTGCTTGGGCAGATACCGGAAGTCATGCTGGATGGCTGGCGTGTTGCGGGTCACAGCTGAGACATTGGTCGCGGAACTATGGCAGGTAATGGGGCCGGCTGTCGTTCGGCGGATGCATCGCCGGAGTGTTGTGTAGTTGGGTGCTCCAACGGTCTTGAGTCTACATTCGAGAGAGACTGACACTCCACGTGGACCGTAGTTTTGGCGAAGTCCCAGCGTGATAGACGAGGGAGCTTCCGCGATGAATAGGACTGGGCGAGATTCGTAGCCTCATCGCGAATGCTCCTGCAATGTACTGAAGATGAACAGCAATCCACGAAAAGCTCGCACGCCCAGAACACTTGGCCAGGGAAGCGCTCCAACTCAAACTTGAGAACATGCAAAACAATGCAGTGCTGCGGTGTAGCGGAGATGTCCAGCTTGGTCGTCCCCGTAATAGACCAATAATTAGGTGGTATGAGATGCATGCCTGAACACGAAATCGGGAAGGCAATGGCACTGCGGACAAGCCGCTCACATGTAGTCAGCCTCATGGTTGACTTCACTTATAGAGAAGGAAATCGTTCGCACCATCAACCAATCAGCGGTCGGGAAAGGCGTTGACAGATGTCAACGTCTTTTCGCACTGCGAATTAGCCGATGTTGTAAGCGGTGGAGTCTCAGCCACCATATGTCGCAGATGCGGGGGAGTACTCTGCTCCGCATGCGGTGCTGCCGCAGATTAAATCAGTGCGTCTCCTACGAGACCGAACAGATCTGTCCACTGACATTGGCGTGGACCGTGATTCGGTTGGCATCGTCACGAGTGGAATCTGCTGTGACATCCTGCTCATCAGCGCGTTTGCCTACAAGGTCGTCCCTCGGAACATGTCTGCGGCCTCGAAAACCCGAGCGCTGATCTTCGGTTGTGGGCCTGCCGGGTCGTGAGTACACAAGACCGTCACGAGAAGGGCTTGCGAACGCATCCGCTGACAACCTGCTCAGTGCGGTGATTCTTGACAGCGTTCGCCTTGCCAAGCTGTACGGCGGAAGTCCGATGATGTTTGTAATCTTGACACAGATCGAACAAGGGCTTTCCATACTGCCCCGGGAAGTCAGATTTTCGCGGGCTGTGGGAAAACTTTGGGCCACAGACTACAACATGTACCAGGGGGCGAGCTCGACCTCCATACCTACCGAAACGGCGAAATCGACCGCGCGCACCAGGCCCGGAGACGAAGATGACGAGGAACCGTTGACGGAGACCCCGACATTGGCAATTAGACGACAGGTCGATACGAACATTGGCTATGAACTGAGACCAGTCACGCAAGACCGCGGTGGTGGCGCGTTCGGATAGTGTGCTCTTGCTTTGGCGAGACTACGTTTCAGCTTCTCAGCGCACATCTCTCGCTCGTTTCACCATTTGTGCATGAACAGCACGCTCGAGTCACATCATTCGTGTAGACATTATGTAATTTATAACGGTATCTTGCTCTGGTTCCCATCATGGCGAGGCGGTTTTGCGCGCCCGCCCATCCGTTATGACAACACAGACCGCAGCCAGCGTCTGACGCACGAGGCCTGGTTCAGCGCTGAGACCAGGGGTTTGCAAAGTCGGCAGGACGGATTTGGTAAGGAGCCGACGTGGCCGGTGCCTTGATCACTTAGACCGCTTCTTCATTGAATTACAATGCCATGCAAGGGACGCTCAATGGATGGACAGCCAAGTTCAGGCATGTTGTCATTGACAATCCAATATGCAGCGGTCAGACCGCATAAAGTACGGGCCAATGGGACGGTTGCGAGGCTGCAGCAAACGTTCTCATTGGTTGGAGGGTTGCGGTCGATATTGGCAATTTCTTGACCGCGACTGTCGCCTGACATCGTGAGTGTCTGAGTGTGTTCCTCCCCCTTTCTCGGAAAGGCAGCGTAGACCAGGAGGCATGGGCGGTCGTCGTAGAAACAACCTAACACACGCCATAAGCTCGCCAGGGCTTTCCAGACGCGGGGTATTGATGAACTGTTGGACAGTGGGGGTGATTGGTTGTGTAAAGCTCATTCGCTCAATGGTTTACCGGTCATAAGCTGGTTTTGTGACCGTTCCATTATCCTTTATGCTCAACTTGAGGAGTAGGAGTACTTTCGACCCTTTCACTTCAGCCTCCGTTGAATGAATGCATTCGGATGTGTGTTATTACAGAGTCTCCTGTGCCGCCCTAGGCGCTCTTCTTTAAGCCACGATACTGGCCGATGTACCAAGTAGAGGTGTGCGTGACACATCCAGTGCCAAGAAGAGTTTGGCGGATGCGCTGCCTTGGTCTTGGTAGGTCCCCCGAGTCTAACAACGGGAAGATCGTACCTTCGAGCTCAGTCGTATCTGCTGCATACATTCGGATTGCGCTCTGGCTCACGGTCTTCCATTTCTGGACGAAGTATTGAAAGCCTCATGAACGAGAGGAGCGGGGCGACAGGCTCATCATGCCAATCAGTCTCGCCTCCGACAGCTTGTACACAGATCTTCAGCGAGCATGTGGAGTGCGGTGGGAGGGGCCTGTCGAGAAGCCCATTCTCGGAATGCCCGGTATTTGCCGCTTCCCCTAAGAGCAGTGACGTGCCACTCTTTTGCTATGGTCACGAAGGCCCAATGGCCTCCTCTATTGTGACACCAGTAACAATTTTGACCGCAATGTGTTCTTTGAGCGCCAGGACCTTGTTTCCGAACTCAATACCTCCCATAGTTGGGGCCGATGCGCAAGTAGCGAGAAACCATTTTCGAGAGAATTCGTTCATGTCCTGGGGGTGTTAAGTGTTACGAGTACGAGTAAGTGAGGGTTCGGCCTTTCGACTTGCGGGAGCCTGTGATTCCAAGGTATATAAGCCAAGACACACCTACACGCTAGTGGAGTTGATATATCACGTGCAATGATATCAGAAATAACATGGCTCCTCATGAGCCTACTGATCAACGACGAAACGAACCGTCTTCAAGATAGATTCAATGTAAATATAACTTAGCCACTACGTTAATGAAATTGTCGTGCATCTTTGATGTAAGAAATGATAACACTACAACACTTGAGCTTGTATCATGACAATACCAAGTCCTAAACCAGCATGTAACTGTTTGATGATTCACGTGGGAGCTCCCGCATCTTCTCAACGACCGACTCGCATAGAAACAGCAATGTCTCCGTTCGTGAAGTCAACCGGGAGTGCTCCTTAGTCTCCACTCCGCATCCATCCTTAGTCAATCCCTGAAGGCTTGTAATTGTTCTTCGCAAAGCTGACTCTGCCTCCCTAAGACGTTCTACATTCCTTGTTACTGAAAGACGTTCCCATACTGAAAGCGCACTTGACTTCTGTCCGTTCTAAGTGATGCACAGTCCATACAGCTTGCATAATCTTGCGAGCACGCAAGATTTTCACCATACGAGAGCAATATCCCTCCGTTGAGAGGCGAATGTTGCAGTCAACGTATTCCTCACCTAGACACCTGTTAATAGACGTCCGTGCGGCACTATCGAACCTGACAGCGAAAAAAATGAAGATTGCGTACCTGCAAAGTCTCTTGTACGTCGATAGGCCTTCACGATGACACTTACGTCGAGACGACCAGGAAGCAGAGCAGTGAAGTAGATTGCCACGGGTAACCGCCAGGGAGGCCCAAAAACGTGCGCTATCCTGATAGCAGTCTCGACACATTCGGAAGCAACGCTACGCTCCTGTGTTTCGGCAAAGGTCTGACGAGCTCGCACCACCGGCTTTGCCCATCCAGGAGCTGTCTCTCGTAGTGTTTCTTGATACTCAGGTCGTAACGAGATCAGACCACGGTCAATCAGATCCTGGACTGAGACGCTCCGGCATTTGCCTGCAATCCCTAACGCTCCCTGGGAGAGGTACTCGCCAAAGTAGTAGACGCGGCCCTCGGGAGACAGAGGCCGCAAATTGATCATACAAAATTGATGGCAGGCTGAGATTGGAGCTGTTGAGCTCCATAGTGTTGGCACTGTTGAGGCTCCTTCGTCGGAAAAGTCATACCACTTACACAGTTATGTTGGTAATCGAGTCAAGATAGAGATACATGGCTTGACGTTCGAATGTGACGGGGACGAATGGAGGAAACTTATTTCTAGCCACGAAGAAGAAATGGCTGAGTGGCGTGTAGACGAGATATTCGAAGATCTCTGATCAACATGTACACGTCGTCAACAGGTGCTTAGTTGGCTCGCAATTCTAATTGCGGCAGTCAAGCAGTTTTTCGATCCCGTCCGGTGCTTGAACTTCCATCGCATGCTCGGAGAGAGATGCCATCAGCGCCATTCGTTCTGAAGAGGTCATATGATCTGGAAGTGTCACCGATACTGGAACTGGGCGGTCCAACATCAGAGGAGGCCAAGTTAGCATATACAGAAGTGTCATAACAGACCTTTGCAACATACCTTCCATTGCTGCAACATCTTGTGTTGTTCCTTTCTTCTCTAAGACTTTGCTGTCTCTGGATTGCGGGGTGAATGAGTTGCTTTGCGACATCATTGCTTTTCACGTGCTCTGTGTGCCCTTAGGTGCTTATATATATGGCGGTCGACGGACAGCAATGCTCGCGATGCCAGAAATAGTAACACATATACGTTTGTCCGATTTGCAGCATTTCCTTTCATATATTTTAGCAGTGCAGACCGCTCTGACCTACATGACTCTGAATCCGGGGCTGCTTATCGGACCCGTATGTTACTGGATTTGGTGGGTTGTACACTGTGCGCATTGTGTGCACTACTAGCTTTGCAAGAGATGCTGGTTGCGCATCGACGACATAACTGTGCTACTTCATCGTCAGACTTGTCATGAGCGTTTCTTCGGTCTACTTACCTGCAATGCAACTTCCAGCTTGCCCGCGCGGACGCAAGCGTAGAATTCGTACACCGTCGCTTCGAGACAGGTCCTTACGTCTCTCTCTTCGGGTCTAAGCGGCAAGAACAGATGCACAAGCACGTCAGCGAAAGAGTGCAAGTCGGCTTCATTGTTGGCAACCGTATTGCGTAGTGCGCAGATCCCGACATTAGCTGGTGCAATCAGTAAGGTCCATACTGGGGTTTCATCCACTACTGACCTATTTTGACCTGTCCTGTGCGAGTGAAAAGTATGTTCTGTTCATTGATTGCATTGTGTGCTTGGTCGAAAACGTGGTGGACGTAGCTGATGCCTTGCAAGACCTAAATTATTAGCTCAGGACTCACAGCTTTGCCTCAGAAACTATACCTGCGATGCAATAGCTGATATCTGGGCATCCTTCTCGCCTGGACATATTGTCCATGGATCACAGTCTAGGGCGAAGATTTGCTCGAGAGAGAGGTCCATCTCCTCGTATAACGTCCATAAGTGCGCACCCGAGTAGAAAGCTCCGTGCAATTCCACCAGGAACCGGCACCGCGGTTTCACACAGTGCCGGATTCCCTCTAGCAATCGGGACTGGTGTTGCTTCACAACGACTAAGCTTTGGTCTTGATGAGGATGCCTACGTTTCCGACGGCTGAGTATAGTATAGCCTTCTGGCTCGTCTTCTCCTTGGTTCGAGCAGAACGCTATAGCTTCGTAGAGATCCCATACCGTCTTTTCGATGATGACGATACTGTGATTCAATGATTGCGCGGTCGGAACTCCGAAGTGATTCCGCATGCCAGCCGCACGGGACAGCAAGTGTGACTGTAGCTCCTCAGTTCGAGGTCTTTGGGTCGGTATAGGGACAGGTAGAGACGTAGAGGAGTTGTCTTTCTGTTCTGAAGCATCATGGTTCGTATGCAA
>JASUXV010000067.1:0-29804 GCA_030411845.1 Friedmanniomyces endolithicus
TCACACGAGCTCCGCTCGCCGCTGCATGGAATATTAGGGTCAATGGAGCTTCTCGGCGACACCGACTGTACAAGTTTTCAAACCTCGCTCATCGACACTGCAAATAGCTGCGCCATCACCCTTCTGGACACGATACAGCAGGTTCTGGATTTCAGCAAGGTCAATGCAATTCAGCGAAGCGTCTCTTCGGCCAGCTGACGTGCCGTCACGATCAAACCTGGCTCCGCCCCGTGGCCTGACCATCAGCTGAGCGTCCATGGCCTCGTCAACTTGGCTCTTGTCACCGAAGAAGTGATTGAGGGGTTCGCGACTGGTCAGGCGTTCAAAACCTTTGCGAAGCCAGACGAATTCGAGCCCATGTCTCTGACTGCACGTGGTCGCTTTCTACACAGAGGACAGTCACCGCCAAGGCATGACTCTGGAATTAATAACTCCGATCTGAGTAGCACGCCGGAGAGGCGGAAGGATGTGAAGATCATCCTTGACATCTCCCCTCGAGCCTCGCGGGCCTTCGAGACACAGGTCGGCGCGTTTCGTCGCGTTGTCATGAACCTCTTCGGAAACTCACTTAAGTATACACAGAGCGGCTATATCAAAGTTAAACTTGAGGAAATTGGACGGTCCACATCGGATTTGCAGGAACATGAAAATTGTTCGATAATACAGTTGACTGTCGAGGACACCGGTTGCGGTATCAGTCCCCAGTTTATGAAATCGAAGCTATTCGTTCCGTTCTCGCAAGACTGCTCTTTGAACCCAGGAACTGGCCTCGGCCTGTCTCTTATCAAGCAGCTTGTTAAATTGCTCAGCGGCGAGATCAAAATTCATAGCACTGTTGATGTTGGCACAGAAGTTATAGTGCAATTGCCATTATCAGCGGGCGCAGCAGCATCGAATATCGGAGGATCCAGCGACGATGGCAGAGATGAAAGCGTTTTGGCAATCCGGCAGCTTGCGGGCAACAGGCATGTCGCATTGTTCAACGCAGCCAGTTTACCGGAGCATGATGCGTGGGCGAAACCATCCGATGTCCTGCGAAAATCTCTGGTATCGTACCTCACGGACTGGTATGGTTTCGCCTCTGTGGTTGATTGGCATGCCGCCATAGCAGCAGATGTGATCATTGTGGATGAGCAGAACTTGCGCGATGTTCTTGCAAGTAGTCAGCTGGTGGGTTCGCCGTGTTTCCTTCTTGATAAACATCATGCAAATTTGCTTTTAAGATTTGATCCGGTTTGATAGACTCGAAGCCCTATCGGCGGGTATCCATCCAAGCTCACGTCCCACTATGCATCAGAGAGGTGATGACATTACTGAGTCCATGACCAATGTGGCCATCAGAAATGGTGAAAGGAGCGCACTCGATGTGTCCAACATGCAGCAATATTCGCTCGAATCGCTCAACACAGCGACGGAGAGAAATGGTCTCATTGCTGATGAGAAAGCTCTCAAAACTGATGATGAACGATCCGGATACTCGGGCAGTGCACACGTACCAACATCCGTTTCGAATCTCTCGGCAAACGGAACCCAGGCGCATTTCCTAGATCAACTAACGGGTTTGCAGTCATCTGCCGAGATCAATACCACCAGTTCTGCGACAATGCTTCTTGCTGAGCCTACGTTGGCCGGCCTTGTGAGCACGTCCAGCGCAACCAACCTCCGGAGCGACGTACAAGCGCTAATATCTCGCGCACCACGTCTTCTACTCGTCGACGAGAACGAGATCAATCTGCGTCTCATCAACACATTCATGCAGAAACGCTCCTATGCTTGCGTCAACCTTGCCGACGACGGCGAACAAGCGGTCAATACGTTCAAGCAGCTCATCGCCCAGGACCCTCCTCAACCACCCGAGATCATCTTTATGGACATCAATATGCCAGTGCTCGATGGCTTCGCCGCAGCCCGCCAGATCCGTCACGTCGAGCAGGAAGTCGCAGCAAGTATGTCTTATTCGCACACCCCACCGCCGCCGCCCGCGCTTATCGTTGCCTTGACGGGGTTGGCCGGCGAGAGGGATCGGTCGAGGGCATTCGTGAATGGTATAGACTTATTCATCACGAAGCCTGTCAGCTTCCGAGAGGTGGGGAGATTACTGGATGAGTGGACTGTGAACGGTGGTAAATCTAGGGATCAGGTACACTGATCGCCGGTACTTGCGGGGAGTAATCTTACGCGGATTCAACTTCAGAGACGGTCAGGACAATGGGGAGCAGCTCAGTACAAAGCCCGAGCCGGCACCGAACTTCGCCGCCGAGAAAAACGTAAACGCGAATGGGCATTCACGATCCTGCGTGGTTGAATGGGAGGTCTCTGACAGCGTATAGTACGACCAAAAAAAGATTGATAGCATCTATTAGCGGGCGCTTAACATGATTGATGGATGAGCCCCTGTCCAGATGTCTTGGCCCTCCTTCTCTAGCTTGTCGGCCTCGTGTCGTGTCGGTGGTGTCGGCGAAGATAGTTGAAGGCACTTACAAGTGATTGTGCACTCGATCGAATCAGACCCAACAGATCGGAATCAATAACGTCGTGATTGGCTTCGGAGGCGTCACATCATTGAAGCGCCTGGTGATCGTCGCTTGCATCGAGCTCTGTCCTCCAGTGCCCAGCGTAAGTGGCAGAGCTGCCATTCTGAGACGCAGATGCTCTACCTTGTTGTCCGCCAATATGGCCGACTCACTTCATCCGTTTCCCGGAACGTTCCGGGGTCGAGTTCGGAAGACGGGACATTCCGGATTCTGTGAGCCGTCGCCGAACCACCATCAATCGCACGCACGCCCTCACGGGCCATGAAACGTCAAACATACACCTACCTCAATTCTTCACCCACTTGAGGACCTCCGTGAACTGCCCCGTCACCAACATCTCCCGCTCCGACCCAACCGGAGGATTCCCTCCTCTCTCTCTCTGCGGCCCACTCCATCCCCCGTCCTCCCATTCCGGTTCTTGTATCCCGCCATCCACTTTCCACGTTGGCTGAAAATTCCACGCCGGCAACATCAAAGGCAGTCGATCAGGCATGCCTCCCGGCCAGTTTTGCTCGATCAACGTCATGAGCTCGCCGTACAGTAACCTGTAGCCTTCACCCGAGAAATGTAGACCATCCGTCAGAAAGGATTATAGGGTCGGGTCCGTGGGTCTGTCCATTGAGCCAGGGAGAGGTGCGGTAAGGTGATCGTGTCCAGCGTGGGCCAGCATAGATCTGTGGATGTCTAGGACTGGGATTTGTAGCTCCTCCCCCAGATCGCGTATGGCCTGGGCGTAGAGTGCGGTATTGGCCGCGGTTCGTCGCAGGGTATGACCCAGTTTCGGGTACTTCTCCTGATCCGCTCTTAGACATTTCCGCTCATCGATCGGCGGCGTGGTGACCAGGATGATGTGCACATCGTCGCCGTGAGCCTTGACACAGGGATGCTGGACCATGTGCCGAAGGTTGAACGTGAAGTCCTCGATGTGGACGTGCTGTTCCGGGCCTCCTGGAGAATTTTGGATGCGTGAGTCATTTGCACCGAACATGATGAGGAGGAAGCGCGTGCTGGCTTTCTTCGGCAAGGGCAGGCCTTCGCCTGGCATGACTAGTTGCTCTCGCGCGGCTGCGTCGGGCAGGAAGGCGAACATAAGGTACTGCAGCATCCCCGCGCGTGCTATCGGGGTGGAGAGGGAGAGGTAGATGCCGTCTGTGGTATCGGCCGCCTGTTGCAGGAAGGTGGGATCGCTAGCTAGTTTGAGGACGTCGGTAGGAATGCTCAGGCGCGGGCAGGCGAAGATGGCGTTTATAAGCTCGATGTAGGTTTCCGCCAGGTCGCCGGAGACGGAGACGATGAGGATCCTCGTCGTGATGCGTTGATTGGAACGTGAGATCGTGGTGGTGTCGTCGGATGGGTTGAGAGAGTTGCCGCCGGCGACGGAGGAGAGGTCGAAGTAGTTGAAGTGGGTATTTGCGGTTGTGGTGGAGTTGGTGGAGGCGGTTTATTTGAATGAATACGTAGGCCAGGGCGCGGGTGAGGGCGCGTGCGAGCATGGTGGATGGAGCGGAGGAGATGGCGGCCAGGGTGGTGGTGCGCATGAGGCGTTGCAGGTTAGTCATGAAGGCGTATTTGAGCTGGGCGAAAGGGAGCACCCTTTGCTACAGTAATCTAAGTGCGCGATCAGTGTTCTAAAACGGCGACAAAGAGGCCAAGGGTGAGATGCCGCACCCTCGTCATCCTCCTTCACCGTTCTCCCATAACTTTTGGAGAGGAAATTGACGCCCTCCGGCACATCCATGATCTTTACTCTCCATCCCTCTCCCAGTCTACTACATTCAGGTCGTCGACTGGTTGCTCTCACGCTTCCATGTGATCCCTTTGGAAAGAAATTGGAGATCCGAAACGTCTCTAGATCGTCCACATTGTCAAAGATAAGAAGTCACCTCGTATTACCCGCACGCTCAAGCCATTGAAGGCACGCGCTTATGATTTGATCCAAGCTAGACCTGCCCGCCGATTATCGTGACGGGAGTGAAAGAGTAGGAGCATCCTATGCTTGTCATTCTGAGAAACAGCTTCTCGCGTATCTCGTCTGGAACCACGCGACCGCACTGTGCTCTAACAACGAGATTTCTCTGGAAACCTTACGGCAAAGTGAAGCAGGATCGTTGTCGAAGCTTCATGCCGAGATTTATGTCTGTCAGCCTGCCCAGGAGACTGCAGATGTATGCGATGATTGCTACAATTTGTGCCAGCGAACCGTCCTGCATTTTGGGTTTCGCGTCACACTCAAAAGGGTGATACAGGATAACCTTACGTCTATAGAATTCCCTTAGATAATTGATACAGTAACATTACTTCCTCTGTTCATACAATTCGCAACTCCCACATTGAACACCTTCTCACCATGCGGGAAAGCCGGATATGCATAAGCAAGGCCGATGAGGAGCAAGGTGGTTAGTGTTTGTATCTTCCTATGCGAGGGTCAACATTCCATTGGGTTCGATCATGTTCGCTCAGCGTAAGGGAAATATGATTGTGACAATTGATGCAGAGGCCACCCTTGTCGCACAAGTGTCTGTCACGGCCGACAGGATTTGGGGGATATACTATTGACAGCTTTTTGAAAAGCTGAGTCATCCGTCACAAGGCTGTTGGTGTCAGGCACGAAGAGAGAAAACCTTCATGCTTAAACGGGCCTTGTGTTTCATAGACACTTCTAGAATCTGCAGCCGCGTCCGCCGAGGATTGGGTTTATGCTCCGTCCTTCAGCCTGGGGCGCCTCGATGATGCCCGCATCCTACTCTTTAGCATCCTCACTCCTCCTCTAGCGAACCAGATCTGGCATTTTCTCCTCTTGTAGTCGTTGAGCAGAGGTGTACAATCTAAGCGTTGATCGGCAGCGCCGACAAAATGATCGACAGCGCCGACACTACGTGCTGGATCTCCGATGCGGACCACCGCATTGGTAGGGAAGTGGTCGGAAAATAACACAACTTCGATTCTACTTCGCGGATTAAGAGATGTAGGCTTTTGCAGGTCAAGATCAAAAGGGTGGCTCGTCACGCAGGGTGGCTCGTTTCGGAAGGAAGGACGTTACGCTGGTCCTTAAACGAGACGTCTCCAGCAGGGCAACCAGCCTCAGGTCGAGCTGAGCTTCGAAGTAGAAAGTCCACGGCGTCCGTTGACCGGGCAGTGCCCACATCCACCCTCAGCGCAAGAGCGGTGCGAAATGAGCCAAGTAAATGGTAGATCGTGTCACATGACCGTGCACGCTCGCGCAGCGACTTTCAGCGTTGGGCATGCAGCCTGGCTGCTTGCGTGGCTTTGTGAACGACTACAAGCAGCGCTATCACTTCGAAGGGGGTAATGGGCGCACGTCAGAGCATAGATAGTACGATGTCCTTCTGTCTGCTACTTCTGCGCATGGCCCACCCTGCCGCGAATGAACATCCAAATCATGTGTATGATGCATCCTCGGCACCGAACTACCTACAAGAGGATGGAGAACTCTCACGTGCAATGCAACCAGCCATCAAGAAGAAGATTCTCACAGAGTACGACTCGATTTGGTAAGTCCACCGTGATCATCGACTTGCACAGCACGACACGATCGCTGGGCCAGGGTGGGAGCGATCACCTTCTCGATCTTCAGACGGACCCGACCTGACGCCAATAGTGTCTTGGAGTGGCTTGAGATCAGCTCGATTGACCCGCCGGGGCGACGACCCTTTGATAATCTTGCCAGTGGAACTAATGCTCGTTCATTCATCTTCCTGTCGACCAGCTCGTCATTCTCGAAGTCTCCGAAGAAGAAGTCCACGGGAGTCCGCTTTAGTCGAGAGTTGGAAGTGAATCATCACAGGCTACGTAAGACAAGAGGGACGCTTGAACGCATTCAATGGAGACGTATCTACATCACATCAATACCAGGAAACTCAAGAGCAGCCATCAACATCAACCTCGCGAACCAAGTATATCCTACTGCCGCTCCAGTATCTCTTCCTCGCTCGCCGTCGTCCGTATGACCAGTTTCGATGCGCGATTAGACGATCCGGCTGCTACTGTTGTTGCATGCAAGCGCCCCATAGGGGCGCTTGCAGCTCCACCTGTCCGCTTACAGTCACGCAATGCATGCATAGAGTACGCCCGGTTGGAGATGTGGCCTTTGAAAAGAGGCCTCAGTGTGGGAACCGATGCAACAATGATGACAACGTTGATTTCAAGGGCAGCCCAGATCACGAAGTTGACAAAGTTCCAGGTAATGTCGCCACGCTCGTTCAGAATGTGAATCTCGTATGTCTTGACGACAGAAGCGGCGAATGCACTTGCCCATATGTTAGTTCACCTCGTCAATAATGAACATGTTTGATGCGTCTTACAAAATGCTCAAGCAAAGAAGAGCGGACAGGCCGGCCTTCAGTGTCGTCTGTATCTGCAAGTTCCATATCACAATAGCAGGGAGAATAGTGAGGTAGAGGTCCGACAAAGAGTTGAAGCCAGACTGGAAGTAGCCATATATGGTCTGGACGGATGGGTCCAGGCACTTCGCTCTTTCTGCTCCCCAGAGTGCCGACACGTGCACACCACACTGCGTATAGATCATAACCACGCAAACCGTGTTGATGAGGATCTGGGACATCCATGTAACATGCAATGACATCCTCTTCCAGCGCGAAGTCAGACCAACGATTTGAAGCATCTGCGCAGAACCAAATGTCAGCCAAGTCGAATGTCCATGGCACACCGAGCAGGAGAGGCGAGCTTACGTAGAGGCAGAAGGAAATTCGACCAAGCGCAGGCGCAACGACACCCATACCCTGCGAGACGAATATCCACTTCACGGCATTGAGGACCTGATAGTCGGAGAGATATTGCGTATGCCTGCCCCAGCCGTAGTGGTACGCAATAGTCATAACAATCGCATGCGCGATAGCAACGAGCTGGTCATGGCTTCAGCTTGGTCAGAGGAGGTTGTAATCCAACGATTGCTTACCAACGCAGTTGTCATGAGGAGATCGTCCAGGCCAAGACGCTTGAGAATCCGTCCTTTGGCGTACAGGCGCATTGCAACAGTAAGGCAGGAGACTCCGACCAACACCCAATCTGCTGCTAAACCGTTACTGCCGCGACTAACATCCGGCGGTATAGAGGCCATCGCAGTTGAGTTTCTTTGTGATGAACTGGACAACAATGCTGAATGCAGATATTAGGGATGAGATGCTTAAAGGATTTCCCTGCGACTTTTCCATCCGCCTTTCCACGACACCTTCGTCTCTTCCGCCGCCCCTCGCTTCGACACAAAGTCTATTTGCGTCATTAGAATTGACACCGCAGACCGAGACGCGCCGGTGAAACACTCGACCGACGGAAAGAGGTTTAGTGTCGACGCCTGCTGTATCCCACCAGAATATTCGGAGTGCACTGTAGACTCGAATGGTGGGCTAGCTTCAAGCGCGTGATTGTATGCCATTCACTGCGGCAAGCACTGGAGGTTTCTTACAGCCATTGGCGTCATCTGCACCCTTGTCAGTATTGCATGGAGCCATATACGACGGCTTGGCGCACTAGAATGATGGCAGAAGACTAGCTATTAGCTTGAAAGTATTGCATTCGATGAACCTTACACATTTGCCCTTTCTCCTCATACGATCGTACTGCACTGCCAAAACCTTGGTTCGTGGGTCATCCTTGCTTCCGTTCAGGAGGGACTCGAGAAGTTAATCATGCGACTTTGCTTCGCTCACATCGTCATTGGCACACTTGCGGCGTCTAATGTCGTCCAGAGCCAGACACCGCCTGGTACTAATCCAGCAACAAGCCGCAACCTAGGGGTCAAGTATGGCAGCGCTGAAGTCACTTCCAATGTGCTTCTCTTAGAAGAGAGTAAGAGCACATGCTGTCGCGCAACAAGCAGTTTTGCTGACTGGGAGTGCAGCGGTCTCTGCTGAGCCGACTTTGTACCTGAATCAGAGCCTGCAAGGCATTCACATGGTTATGCTTGTGGACTCGTCCATACCGCAAAGCAGCATCATTAGCACTGGACCGCAAGCTCTCGGCCTCCAGTACTGCCGTACCACTCGCCTTCATTGGCTGCAGGGGAATTTAACGCAGCTGAACGATGGCACGTTTGTGAAGTCGTCTTCTCCAATCGCCACTTACGGTACCTCGTCACGACCTTATCCAACTCCCAACATGCATTAGCTAACTATATGGAACTTCCAGGCGGCTCAATGCCCGGGCTGAACGACATCGCTCACACCTACACCTTCTACCTCTTACCCCAGCCCGACAACTTCACGGTTCCGTCCTGGGATGCAGGCCGTGGCTACAACCCAGTCTCAGTCTATGCCCGCATGAACTTCTCCGTCGATGCTATGTTTGTAGAAGTCGGCGCACCTATTGCAGCCAACTACTTCCGTGCGCAGAATCCGAACAACAGAGCTACGGCTCTTTCTAAACACACAGATGTGGATACTTATGCCAGACCGGGTCGTCTCTGGTATATTAACAGACAGACAATGACACATCAGGTGGTGTAGACTACGTGCTTCGAATGGGTCTGCGGCAGCAATGCATGCGGTTCTAGCTGTAGCAGAAGTGGCCAGCAGCCACAGTGGCGAGTTGCGAAGCTCAATACTTCCTAGCCTAAAGCCGCAGGGCAAGGAGGAGTGGTAGGCTCTTCGGACCGTTTGCACCGGTATCTGAGGGGGAGAAGTACAGTCCAATCTGCCAGTGCACGGGAACTCCAACGAATGAGTGATCGACGGCCGGACGGGATCATCAACCTTGTATTACGTACACTTCCTCGAAGCGGACGTGATCTGCGTCATGGTATACCCTTCTACCTCCATGTAGCCTCTACCGTAGTGCTGTCACTCAATTTCCTAGAAATTGGCTCTGATACTATGGCCTTCCTTCTAGCTGAAATCCCGTCTTGAGCCTTCTGCGGGAAGCGTAACGTGGAAGTGCCCTTTCCGGTACGTCTTAAGACTCATAGCTAGCTTCATCGAGTGCCGCTGTACAGATATCTAGACACGTTCCCGAAAAGCAGGAACATAAGCTTTCTCATTCGACGATGGCCTGTCGATGGGGTTGTTCCCCGTATTGCGGCGGACTACGTTCCACAGGGATATTCGCGGGTCTGCCACGCCAGATCAATCTAGGTAAGAGGCAAAGTAGATCGGACGAGGCTAACTCTAGCGTTTTAGCTAGCCTCATCGAGTGCCGCTGCACAAAATATTGGATACGTTGCTCGAGAGGCAGTCACTCAAGCATTCTCATTCGACGATGGCTTCTTGGTCGGCTGCAATACTGCAGTCTGCGGCATTCTACGGTCCACGGGGATGTTCACAGATCCGCCACGCTAGGATTTACGAGGCAAGAGCGCAAGAATATTCGCTCGGAGATGGCCAAATCTGGTGGTGGAGTTATGCCTTGATTGGTATGTACACATTCGTCAAGCCAACCAAGTCTATGTGAAGGCTCTTGGCCCTCTGCTGGTACGATGTAGGCGCACGGAAGTTCAGTGTGCTCTTCTTCGTTGCAAATTCCTATCACTGCTACGTCCTGTACCAATGGCAAGTCGAGCAACAAGCCCTCAAGCTCTAAATGCGTAGATTCAGCATGAGAGAATCGTCATAAGCAAGGCAGGAGGGCGGCTTACCTGCAGGAGCGACCTGGAATCCGTTCCACTTGATCAACTCGATCATTCGATCGGTGATATAGAAATTATGGTCTCTGTCTTGGTGGCCGACGTCGCCAGTCTTGAAGTAGCCGTCTGATGTGATGGCATTCTTCGTCGCTTCCTCATTGTTCCAGTAGCCCTGAAACACGTTCGGACCCTTTAGCCACAGCTCACCCGTCTCACCAGCTTGTACTTCTTTGCCCCAATCCCCTTGTTGCCCATCAAAACCCCGGTCGCGCCTTACTACTTGCTTGTCACACGGCAGACGGTCTGAATTGCCCCCGCTCTGAACGCTGAAACCTCTAGACACATGCATCGGATCCTCTACAGCTTGAGAAAGTGCTCCTAGTGTGCCACAATGGCCGCCGAAACATTCCTCCCAACCCCAAGACTGAAACTGCTCTTCTTCGTCGTGCTCAATCCCGAGATCGACGGCGTGGCTTCCTTCTCCGGCTTCTTGTGACCAGAGCCCGCCCGCGATGGCGGAGGCTCATTCTCTGCGACTGCGACACGTCCAGCGTGCGTAAAGTATGTACGCGACTTACGACCCGTCGCCGTTGATCGCATGCTGTTCAGGAATGGCTGCCGTGAGTGCATGCCGCTCGCCACGCCGATGGTCTTGTCTCCGTCAATGAAGCCTTGTTCACTGTCCGGCGGCGTGATTTCTGCATGATGGTCAATGACAACGTCGGGCAATTTAGAAACCGTAGGCTGCATACCATGATTGCTCAGGGGGCTGCGCTTCAGTGGCGTGTTGAACGAGCTCTTTTGCTGGTTGGGGAGGATCTGCCGCGGCGCAGGCACACCAGTCGTGAATTGGCGAAGTGGCGTGGCTCGCGGTGTCAAGCCGCCACCGGAGGCGAATTGAGCAGAGTTCATTGGTGCGTTCATCGGTGCAAGGGGGTTGCCACCTGGTAGACCACCAGTGGAGGCTTGTTGTGGAAAGGTAGGACGTGGTTGGGACTTTACACCAGGTGCGCGCGACGCTGCAAGGCTTGCATTCGACGCGGAACCGTCTGAGGCTGGTATTTCGCCCTTGTATGAGAACAGCCCCGAATTCCTTCCTTGGCTAACGGTATTCGATGCAGCGTCGCCATCTTCCGGCGCAGGTCTCATGCTAGGCCGCGAGTAGGATTTAGCCGCGTCGCTCATACTGCTATTGCTCGCAGATTGAAATGAAGTACGGCGAGTTGGCTCCGGCGTCGGAGCTTGTGCTGCAGCTGGTTGTCGCTGAAGATCCGCTGGAATTGGTGGAGCTGATGCTGCTATTGTCATTGGTACTGGAGTAACTTGAGGCACGGTCGGTGGCGCCATAGCAGTCGCAACTATGGGCAACCTTCTAGATGACGGCGTTTGGCTCCCCCGAACTAGTGCGTCTTGCTGCTGATGTTCTGGAATCGTAGCAAGAGCGGAAGCCAGAGTTTTCTGAGCAGCAGCAGCCCATGGTTTGGTTTGTCCTTGCTGCGCAATCAAGGGCTGGCGGGGTGGAGCTGAGATACATCTTGAAGAAGCTCTCTGGTAATCTTGAGACTCATGTTCCAATGGAGTGGGCGATGCAGGCCGGATGAGTTGGCTTGCTGCCCATTGCTTCTCCATTGGCGGCGAAGGCGTCTCTGAACGCTTAAGTGATCTTGGCGGCACTACAGGAACGGGCATGAATATCTCGCTGTGATCAAAGATCGGCATCATGTCTTCTCCGTATTCCTCCTCGTACTCGTCCTCGGAATCGCTCTGCAGTCCGCTAGCGTCGAGCTCAATTGCGGTAGCATTGTCCGGGAAATCTGCAGGCGTTATAGGCCGACGCGACCGTGGATGTGAGGCTGCCAGATGGTTACGCAACTCCCATGCCTGGCTGGCTTGAGTGTTCTCTAAGCGGCGCTGCCAGGCGGGTGTGAAAACATCAGGATGAGAACCTGTAGGTTCGCGCCGAGACTGCTTACGCCTTGATGATGCAGGCTCACGTGGTGGCGGTTGCTGGACTTGCTGGGCTTGCGGCGAAAAGTAGTTTTCCTGCGTCAAAAGTGGAGCTGGCGAAGGCCCTGGTAATGCCATGCGCATGATGGGCGACTCCAAGGACTGCTCCAGTGGCTACACACGCCCAACGATGCTGCCACGGTCATTGAGTACTTCACCATACCCGTTACAGCGCTGTCTTACGCAGTCCATGATATCGCCTTCGACTAGCTCTCCAGTGATCTCACCCTCCTCGTTCAAGATCTTGCCGCGCTTATTGACTTTGAGTCCCTCGAGCGTGCATGTAGACGTTTGGTTGCTCATCAGACTTGGCGATATGATTCGCTCGAGTGGAGCAAAGTTAGCAGCATGTTGAGGAGGTGGAGAGGAGAATCTCATGGGTGGAAGAGGCGGTCCTCCTGCCCGAACGGAAGGCGGCGTTGACATACGAGTTGACATACTATACTGTGAATGCGATTCCGATTGACGTTGCGGTGGGGGCGAAGAACGTCCGGGTGGAATTGAGAATGAGAGCGTAGGATCTTCATCCGTGGCAAGAGGCAGCATCGACATTTCGGCAGGCTGCGATAATCTCGTTTGCGGAAGCGTAGCGGACTCGGGTCGCGTGTCATGGAATACCTCCGGGAGATACTGCGATTGCGAGTATCGAGAAGAGGCTGGCCGATGGAGATCCAGACTCTCGGTCCCTCGCTTCGCCGGTCTATCCTCATACTCTTGCTCGAACCTCGTTTGCTTCGGAACGGTGCGGTGCGATTTGGTAGGCTGGATCGACCTCGAATCATTGACAAGATCGAGCTGTGAGGGATAACCTTTGCTGGTCTTGAGCACGCCTTCAGGCTGCTTGGGCGTCATCGCTGCTTGTTCAGTAGAGTCGTCCCCGCGGAATGAAGCCTCTGAGAAAGCAGGCTCTGTCGCCAGCTCCTCGCTTAAACTGAGCTCGGGCAAGAACCCGCCCTCGTCGCGTGGTAGATGCGCTTTGGACAATTCATAGTGATTCATCTGCTCGCTGGGTGCTCGGGAGTGCGAAGTGGACCCATAGCCAGAGTCTCCAGACATTTGCGTGTTGAGGTATCCTCGATCGCGGGCTGCAGCAGCCATCTTCAGATTTCCAAGCATTGAACTATCGAACGGTGAAGTGTTCTCTCGTGGCTGTGAGGAATACCAGCTCGAATTGCGGGCGGACCCATTCGTTGGTGGTGTGTTGCCATGACCTTGTTTGAACGATCGTGGCATAGGCGGCGCATCAGGATCGGTCGTGAACACTTCGGCACTGTTGTTCCTCTGCATAGAGCTGAATCCTCCCTTAAATCCTTGGTAAGATGGTAAGGGATTGGGACCTTGTGCTCCGCTACGTGACCCAGCCTGCGCGAAAGGAAGATTGCCATGGTGCACTAGCGGATGCTGGAAGCCTGCACCGCCTTGAGCATAGTCGGCGGCGTTTTTTGACAGACGTCGAGATCCATTGACGGCGACAGGCTTCTGAATCGCATCGGCAGCGGCATGTGTGGGCTTGTAAGGTTGAGCGTGCCTCTCCTGTGTAGGCTTATCGGCACGTGCTGGCTTCTTTCCGTCGGCCTTGCTCTCCTTCTTGGCTTTCGCTGTCGCGACCTTCTTGCCTTTAGTCTTCCTCTTGAAGATGAACATTTGCGGGATCACGGGGCGTGAAGTTTAGAGAGCGTGAAGAAATGATCGACCTTGAAGTCAGATAAGGCGGGACGGAAAAGTGACACGGCATCGTAAGCTTACTTGATCCTCCTCCACGGACTTCCGGCGGCGTAGCTATGGTTCATCTCGCCAAATGTCCAAGTGCAACTACCATGCCAGATTAACCTTCCCGATCTGCTGTTCTAGAGCGCCATCCACACTACAAATGATGACGGCACGGCCCTAGGGGCGAACGAAGAGCGTCCGGTCCAGGTGCGGCAGCTCCCCACGAGCGCGAGCCGTGTTCGCAACGAGTTAGACCGCAAGCAAGACGTCCAGTGCTGGGGGTTGGAAGGCCCCAGATTGCCGCATTGATGATGGATAGAGCTCCTGCAACAGGGGGTGAGATGCAGGGACGGGAGACTGCATAGAAACGAAAATAGAACTCGTAGGGTTTCGGTCTCTGATTGAGAATGCTTCGCCTACGTCGGAGACGAACTTCCTCACGTTTGGCGTAAAGCAGGTCGTGCTTCCAATCATCTCTAGCATCACAATGCTGAAGAAATAGCACAACGCGATTACCAGCCCAAGAAACCCAGCTGCGGGATTCGACTCATAGTACAGCGCCATCAGTTCCTGAAACCCTTTAACCATATAAACGATCCCAACGTACATCCCGAATGAGTTTGACGAGAAGTCGGTAATGTATCGCATGTAATCACACCAATTGCAAAGCGCAGACACCCAATGCGTATTCGCTGCCCAAATGCTCACCCAAGCAATGTATTGCGGATACAGCTCCCTAGTCCCACACTCTTCAGTAATAGCAAAGACAGTGTAGTTGAACAAGCTGATTAAGCCCGTGATCCCTACGACTGTCAGGGGCTGACAGCTCAAGGTACTGAACACCAGCGCCGCCAGCGCGGACGAGAAGAGCGCTTCGTTGGTCCCAAAGTAGCCATCCGTCTGCCTTGTCATATCGAGTTGGAATGCCAGGGCGGGCAGAAGGTTTACGAAGAAAATGCGGATAGTGCCCGCGAAAGTGCGGTAGGTAAGGCCGTCACGAATATCAGACCAGTAGTAGGGGAGGCGTCGTCGGACGTCCCAGTACATGCCTCGGAAGGGTCGGAGGGTGCGGTAGGACTTCCATCCTGTCAGGCCTTCCCAGGTGTAGGAGTCGTTGGCGTAGTCGCTTGTGGGAGTCATCTTAGATCTATGCCTTCTATCTTGTATGTCGATTAGGTTCCAGCGGCCTGTTGATATAAGCCGTCAAGAACTCCACCACAAGACTCTCGTTCTGCTTCTTTGAGAGGCAATGGCCGCCTTGCACAAACAGTTCCGGGTAAATAATGTTTGATGGCAAATTATTTATATAGATGCGACAGAAGTCAAATAAATGCCTTCGCAGTAGGAAAAGTACACAACACGTCTGTTTCGACCGTGTATCGTCCGTCTCGCAACAACACGGGAAAGTAGATGCACAATAACGTCACCCCGCCTATCAGTCCTGCATTTGAGACCCGTGCACGTAGTGCGCCCCACATGTATCATGATGGCAAGGTGGCTGCATCAGGCGCTGTGCTGGTTCGTTTGAGTTTACGGACGTTCGACATCGAAGCGTTGAGAATGAAGGAAGCATCCTCGACTGCAATAGCCATTATAGAACACTAGAATTTTAGCAGACCTTACAAACATGCTCGGTATCATAATTCATTCTGTCGGCATTTTCCCGCCATCCGAGTCTGAAGCATACGATTTCCATTCTCTTCCGTTGTGCCGTGGACCATCGTCACCCTTCTTCTGCATTTTCCGAACGTCTTTGTTCAAACTTGATATATGCAGCAATAACATGCACTTCGTAACCTTGCGGTACTATCATCTCTGCGTTCGTGTCCTCGTGGTGTTTCCAATAAGGCTCCGTTCTCGAATCAGCTTTTGGATCGAAGATGCTGATGAATTTTCCTCGGCAGACATCCGTTTTCTCGCAATCGAACGCATCAAACAGGTTTGCATGGATGAGCTCCCATTGTCCTGATAGAGCTTTCGCACCAACATTGAGACCACTGCTCGGAGACGATGCCGCTCCACACGTTCGCCTTAAGCTCTTTCGCCGCCTCGTCAATAAATACCACCACACCAATGCGCTCAAGTCCCATCCACCTTTCGGCGCGGCAGCTGGGAGGTGCAAGCGAGCTCTAATATTGCGAACAGTACTGCCATGCTGCAAACCAAGTCGTTGCTATAGACCCAATGCCGGCCAGCAATCTGAGTTCTGAGACCCAAGACTGTTAGAAGAGGGTTGAATTTGTATGCCCCTTATGAATTACCTCGCCAGACCTAAATGACCCGACACAGCCTCGTGCAAATATCTACGTTCAATTAGCCGCCTATCATTGCCAATATTGCTCTTCTCTTACGCGCTGCTTGAACGCCACGGATTTCAGATATGCTAGCTGTTCTCGCCCACATAGCCTGGCTAGAAGGCGCGGAAACCCGTCGATTGCAGCTAGCCGAACGAGTGGACTCCGTGATGTCGCGAAGTTGGAAGGGTGTTATGGGACATATGGTAGCTATGGTAGGACGTGTAAGTGTGCGAGGAAAGTTCGAAGTCAGTCTTTGCAATGAAGAGTGACAAGAGTCAGTGATGTGCACGATTAATCGTGCGGGCGTGTACTGACATTGTCCTTGATGTCCTCTGAGGCTGGCGAATCTAGCCGTACCGACCAAGTGCGACCGCGGACATATTTCTTCTTCCGCTTTGACGCACGGTACAGAATATTCATCAGCCAGTCCGAAGTCAGTGACGTATATCACGTTGCCGCTCGTGCCAGTACCGAGTAGAAAGTTTTGAGGTTTGATGTCGCGGTGGATGACGGCATGGGGAGTGGAGTTGATCAAGTCGGACGAGTATCTGATCTGCGATCATGAGAGTCGTTTTGAGTGAAAGTCGATGCCCACAGTATGCGTATAAATCCTCGAGAGTGGGTCCGAGCAGCTCGAAGGCATTGACTCGGAAATCGTCATGCCAGCCGAACCAGTACACCTTCGCGAAACCGACGGTATCTTGGAAGGCCTAGCTTCAGTGCCAATTCTTGATCCCTCACTACATCCCTTGCTCGTGCAAGTTAGCGCTGGGTTCCGAAGGCATCAGCAAGGCGCATACCGAGATAGACAACGCCGAAGCCACCTTCACCGAGCTCTTGATCAACATATACCTCCCATTGATCGGTCTACCGTGTAATGGACATCAGAGATAGAATATTGGACGCGTAGGATCGAGGAGGGATGTGTTAGGGCCCAGGAAGCTGCGTACTGGCCGTTCCCGACCCGGCGGCACCCGACGCTAATTGCCCCGAGCGAGCATCTGCACGAGCACCTGCACCAGCGCACACCTTGGGTGAATCTCATCCAATCCTCCGGCAGCCTCCAAGGCTTTTGCAGACAACCGTCTGACGTGGTGGTTGGCCATTGGCGCATCTCCATGTTGTGCTCCAGCACCTCGCGCCCCGTGCGGAATAGCTGCGCGAAGCGAAACCTCGCGGCGGGCACATGCAGAAGCATCCATTCGTCAACGTCAACTGTACACAATCCGTCCGGCCCTCGAGCAGCTACACAGCACCCATGTTGTCAGAGAAAGAGCACCGTCAGCGGAAACGGCGACGCGATCGACCTGCCGGCGGAGAAAGCGACTCACAAGTCAGTGCGAGAAGGCAAAAGAGGCGCTCCGATAACTATTCTCCAGACGTTTGGGACGATTTGTCCAAGATTACTCTCACACGCAAGGCATTGAGAGAATTCGATCGTCGAACACGAGAGCACAGGCATCCTCAGGCCGCAAGAGTTCAGGAGACGGCACCACGACTACTGAGGTCAGACATACGGCGACTCGAACGTTTCGCCAGCAACTGAGTTCCAGATCTGAGCAAGCTTCGAGGCGTGAGTACGCAATGACGAGTAATAAACGTGAGGGCGCTGAAACAAGCTACAGTACGCTGAACTGCCAACCATCGAGGCCGCCATGAACCAATCGGACTCCAGAACGAGCAAGAGACAGCGGGACTCTGGCCTCGCCGGCAGCAGCTTCACGGGCAAAACTGGCACAACGGGCCCGTGCAACCCTCAATTTAAGCAACTGTTGATTGACCATGGCGTATTCCCACGCGGATGTGAACTTTCAAATGGGGATGCTCCAGAACCTGAGAACGTACAGGCCATCCGGGAGCGCCTTGCTCGATGCCGGAGCTCTCTGTCACCATCCCACTTCGATGAAGCCGCCTTCAAACAATTCCAAAGAATGAACCGCGCAGCGAGCGAGGAGCAAGACGTAATCAGGGACGTGATTCCCACAATTAGAGGCAATACCGGCACAAAATTCCACAAGGGTGCAAACACGCTGGTCAACAACCTGGCTGACTTGGCTCCTGGCATCTCCGGTGCGAAAGTCGATTGTTACGATGGGGCGAGACCGTTCGAGATAGAGCTGGCCGTCCGCAGAGACCTCAATGGATACATCATTGCCTCCACCCGGGCAGATCTGCCAGCGGCGCCAAACAATCTTACCGAGGTGAAAGGTCCAGCCGGCCGCTCGGATGTGCTGCGACGACAAGCGATGTACGCTGGAGCAATGATCGCTCGAGGCATGTTTGAGCTGCAGAACTATGGAAATGAGACACCAGTATATGATGGTAACGCTGATATCCTCGTGCCAACGTACCATGCAGAAGAAGGGTCGCTAAGGGTGTACGCGACACATCCCATGCAACCCGCAACGGAGCAGACCGAGTATCACATGACTTAACTACGCTCGTACGCAATGACAGATACTTCAGAGAATTTACGCTAGGGCACTGCAGCATTGCGCAACTCTGGTCTCAATAAGGAACAACGCGATCGCTTCATCGCTAGCGCAAATGCTAATGCGCGGAGACTGCCCTCTGGTGTCGCACCCTCCAGCTGCACTGCAAGCAGGAGTCCTATCTCCTCAAGGACTGAGGGTGCTTCATTCGAATCGAACACATCGACTGACGAGCCCTATCCCGAAGTTGAGGAACCTCCGAAGCGTCAGCGCAAACGGTCTACAGCAACATCGAGTGTCTCTGGAAGCGTCCAAGGTCGTGAGAGGCAGTCACTGCAGCAAGGATCGCAAACCGGCTCTTCATCCACTAATCTACCAGCGTCTGCTGCTACTGACCATGGATACCTCTGGCAGGGGTACTTTTTCAAGCGCCTTCGAGGCAGCCTTTATGAGTTCAAGTGGACGATTCATGGGAGCGCTCAAATCATGAGAGCTCAGTGGGTACCGGGACACTCGTGTCAGCAAGTATCCGATCACAAAACGAAGGGATGAATGCAGTCGTCGCTGGAAGGTCAATCGTTGAAAATCTTCGCGCGTGGAGTGTGGATCACGTTGGGCAAGCAAGCTTGATGTTAGTTCAAGCTCGGGATCTGTGTTTGTACTTGGTACTGGTACTAACGGCAACGTGATATACGTCACCGACTTCGGACTGCCTGATGAATACACCATATCGTGCGTGAAGTCGGAGGAGGAGATTTCTCCACGGTCGCAATTAGTCGGTATGGCTAGATTTCGTCAGCATTAGAGGAGATCAAGAATAAAGTCAGTACACAGACACGATTTGTCATGCATATCCCTTACAGCTAGCAGCGCAGTCTCCAAGGAACGATTTGGAATCGCTTAGTTACACGATGGCCTTCTTTCTGCTGGGAAACTTGCCGTGGCAAGGCTTGAAAGCTCACGGCAGAGGAGAGAAAATATGGCAGGGTCATCGAGAAAAAGATGGCAACCTCAGCGGAGCAGCTCTGCGAGACGATGTGCGGCAAAAGAGTCACGGTCGATCAGACGCTCTTGCAACGTGAAAAGTCGACTAGCACCTGTTTCATGTTTGCACCTCAGCCACAATCTGCACCTTGCTTCTTGGATATATGCGCTCACGGTCGGATGAGTCTCCGTTGGAGCCGTACTATTGTACTCCAAGACTCTCCTCGGCGCAGTCGTAGTGGATCATCTCATTGATCAGATCAGCCTCCATGTTAGAGACCGTAGCAGATGAAGGATCAGACGGCCTGGCCGAGCGCTAGGCGGAACTACCCCTAAAGCTAATCTTTCCGAAGATTGCTTCGTACGGTATCTCCCGGAGATGCTGCAGCAGAGCGTCACGGTCGCTATCTGTGTCGCTCCGCGCACGAGGACGGGAGAGTTATGGATACCGCATCTAGAAAGAGACCAGGTGCGCTCTGGCTAGAACACCTTACATACAAGCCGTTACTGATATAATCACAGCCCAATCACCGTGCGGACTCTCGAGAACGTCGAAGACAAGCCTCCTCAACGCGTCACGCGGGTCTAGCATCGATCAACAAGACCGCAAGCGAACAGGAGTACACGCCACATTCAACGACTGTACACCCGTGTCAGCAAAGGCTACGTCTCAACGCACGTACATCAAAGCGATATGCGAAGTATTGGACCAGCATCCTAGCGGAGTTGAAAAGGAGCAAATTCTAGAAGAGGTGGGAAGACATTGTGCAGAGTGGTTCCCAGATCGGCCACTTGAGACTGTCAAGGCTGGTCTTCACAGTACATTCAGCGTTCAGGCGAAGAGCAAGGATCCTAAGATCTGGGAGTGGGCTGTGGAAGCTTCACAAGCTTCACAAGACGACGCAGCATCCAAGAAGAGAATTTGGTCAAGGGCAAGGGTGTACCCGCAGACGACTGCTCGTCCGGCCAGTGCATATCGACACCAATTGTCTGACAGCCCTACGGCAGGGCCTCGGCTGAGCACGACCCCACATGACAAACCTCAATCTCGCGCTTTGGCAGATTCGCGAACCGACTCTTTTCCAACCTCGGAGAAATCCAGCACGTTCCGCCGCAACGAAATCGTCGATGGTAACGGCTCCATGCGCGCTCAGAATAATGACAAAGAACAAGCCCCGTTGCACCTTTGGAGAGCGGCGGCTCAGGACAGCCGACTGAACCAATCGATAATCACATTGGACGAGTCAGCAAACCTGAGCCAGCCCGGAGATGTTTCGACCGTAGGGCATCTTGATGAGCAGGTCGTCAAGGATCTACGAGAATCTGGTGCTTCTGAACCTGTCACGCCACATGTAGACACGCCTTCTCATGCTTCTTCCACATCCCCACAGACTGGACAACACGAGAGAAGAGCAAGCCCTCCGCGTGATTTTGAGTCAGCTCAGTGGCCGCAAAGGCTGGAAGAAGCAGGATCAGACCCTCAACTGATACACTGGGGAAAGCAAGTGAGACGAAGGAAGCAAATGACGTCTCAGCTGAAAAGTATAAGGGAACGAAAGGCTACGTTATCCAACGAAGCCGAGAGCATACAACACAGAAAAGAAGAGTTACTTGGACAGGTAGCAGAGCTGGAGCGACAGGCGCACGAAGCTCGGAAGCAGGCAGATGAGACAGAGCGGCAGTACGAATACCTGCAAGCAGAAGCAGCGGAAGCAAATAAACAGGAGGCCAGCATTGAGACCGACATCCGGAAGATCGATGCGGAGTTATTAGAATGATTAGCTGACAAGTGGCTACTAGGAGCCGACATTCGAGGGCTTAGTGAGTCACTAGTCTACTAGCTTCGCAAGTCCCCTGCTCAGCAACCAGTCCCGCGCTTGCTATCAGCACGCGAAATTCAGCGCCTCGCCCGTGCCTGTAGGCGGCACTTATGATTGAGGCGGCCTTGAGGCGAGGTTGCAGCCGGCCTGAATAGTTCATCGTGCCCGGCGAGCTTCTGCGCCTCCTCGCCCGTTGATGAGTTCCACAGCCGCACCGTCCGGTCGTCGGACGCCGACGCGACCACCTGCCGTCCGGCGAGAAGGCCACGGCGGAGACCCTGTTTGTGTGACCTTCTAGCTTAAGTATCTTGCTTCGCCTGCTCTGGGAAACGCGAAAGCACTACGTGGTCCCAACCATACTGTAGCGCAAACCATTGAAGAGGCATATTGAGAACATCGTCATTTCGAAAACGCCCCTTGACTATACTTATTCAACTGAACGTACTCTCTCAACAGCTTGACTACGCCCTCGTGCCCGTCCGCCGCCGCCCACGACAGCGGGCCCCAGCCGTCCCCATCCTTCGAGTCTACCTCCACCTTGCCTGTAGCTAGGAGCGCCTTCACTACGCCCTCGTGCCCGTTTGCCGCTGCCTACAACATGGGCGTCTGACCGTCCCGATCTCTCGAGTCCGCTTCGATGGTGCAGTCTGAACCATGACTCGTGAGCACATCGTCGTGACCGAGGCGAACCAGCAGAGCCATTGTCCTGGAGGCGTCCACGGTGTCCAAGTCTTCATGAAGCGCTGACGCGTCGTAGGGCTGGAACACATGGCACGCCTGCTTGACTGTAGCAAGATCGATACAGCTCCCAAGCACCATCGCTACAAGAGCCTTGTCCCAACGACTGATGGCAAGGAGAAGAAGTCCTTGCTGTAAGTATACAGCTGGAGGCAGCTGAAACGTTGGGCGGGCGGCTACCAGCATGCTTGAAACGACGGCCCACGTGCGGCGCGCGTGACAACCGTCGATCCCGAGCTGCTAGTGTGGATGCACACCGGATACCACGGAACAAGAATCGGGCAGGTCGCACATGGGTTGTGGGGTCAATAGACTCTTCGGTAATAACGCGCGACTGGTGGCAGAGACGAGGAGATTGGTCAAATTGCCCAACATGGGACGACGAAGCTCGAACCGGAGATGGCAGTGTCCGCGTTCGTTGCACTTCGGCGTTTGGGCACCGCGGTGTGGGTGGAGTCCTTTAATATGGAGCTTCTGCGCCTGGCAATCAACCTTCAGCCCTATCCCGCGTGTGGCACTCATCAAGCCGAAGATCAACCTCAGAAATCAGTACCCAACCAACATAATCGGAGCGTGTCTCCACTCTCCACCACAATCAGTATCCTCATTTTAAGCCGCAGAGCAAAGCGAACGACACACACAATGTCGCGTGTAACTGATCGGTGATTGCATGTATTGACTACAGTACTTGTAGCAACTTGCAGTCAAGACTATGTTCCTTGGCGGAGTTTGTAGACAGTACAGGCCAGTATAACACAGAATACGAGCTATATCGCGTAATTCCGAGTGTATGCACCAAGATCACGCGATATCGGAACGATCATTCCTGAACACTATCAACCATGCCCAGAGGCATCACCCAGTTATGGAACGCCGCAGTCTTGACGGAAGATCGCGGAAGACCTCCCAGCACCGGATCGTGGGAATTGATTTCCCTTTGGTCAAGCTCAGATCTTGCCGGTGACACCCTGCGTTGTTGTGGTGCTCAAATGTTGATATAAGTTCCTGCTTGTCTATTGTAACTACATATCTCGATAACCTTCGAAAGATTGCCCATACGGCAAGTTGACCTCTCTGACATTCGTAATTCCTGCTTGCACAACATGTTATACGAACACGGTGCTTTTGATAGGCTGACCTCTCGCTAGTCATACCGTCGTCTTCTGATTGCAGAGACTGATCTCACGACCGGCTTTGCCAACAATGCCCGTGCGTGCAGCCTTCACGCAGACGCTCCTGATGTGGTCTCCTGCTGCGACCAGAGCTGAGCGGCTCTTCCACAGCAACACCGGACCACTTGGCAAGTCGGTATTATACCCTCTTTGTGTAAGAGTCGTCCAGTTCCGATGCCCTCCACCGCGCCGCCGCAAAGACGACTCCGAGAGCCGTAGTCGAGGCCGAGAACAAGGAGCTGGGAGGCGTGTGGCTTGAAACCGCGGAGGTTGCTTGTCACCGCTCGGGTTAGATGTTCCGTGTATAAAAAGCATCGCTCTTACTGACTGATCGTCAACCCCCCGAACACGTTCCCAACAATGTTGGTGCCGCCGCTGATGTCCAGGTCGGAGTATTGATTGGAACGATGCATCGGCACAGCGGATAGCGTCGTCGGCGAATGCGATCGGGACAGAAGCGAGTGAGGTACAAGTGCGTATAGTCTCGAAGTGGTCGCTTTTGAGGAACGTCCGGCTCGCACAGCCTGTGCAGAGCTGTCTTGAAGATCTGCGAGCTCATCACGCTCAGCACGCCTACAATCGTGTTCGCAGCTGCATCATTGGGCTACGAAGCGACGGGAAATGATGGGCTTTTGCATGGCGATCCACATCATCTCGACGTGAGCGACGGCACTAACGCTTGCTACTGAAGGTCGTACTAGTTTTGCCCACGTTACACTAGACTCGAGTGTGTGGAAGTGGCCAGGCAGTTCTACTCATCTATCTTCGCGCAGAAAGGTTGGCCAAGCATCAACGACAGGCAGGTGGCATTGGCGCTGCAGGAGGCGGTGTTGGCGGTTCGCGAAGCGGATCTAAACATGCCCCTACTATGGGCGCAGATCGTGCATTTTGGTGCGTGATGTGGTGGCGTAGACGTGGTGGACTTAGGGGCTACTGTATCCTCGTCGGTGTCTTTCTCCACCAGACACTTCTTCATCAGCCGAAGGCCAGGCTTCTATCCCGGTCGCCGTATGCTCCGAAAGCAGCATTCTCTTCCGCAATGAAAGCCACAGCCTTTGCTAGGCTTTGCTATGCCAAGGTCACTGACAACTCAATTCCTGAGAATGTCAAGCTGTTCGGATACGGTCTAGCGGCCGCGGCCTCCTGGAGCTCTCCTTCTTGAGGTGCATCACGATGTGAATCTTGACGCACAATTCACTCGGACATCAAATTCGACGACGAGATCGCGAAGAAAGGCATGAACATCATGACGCGGGAGAACGAGAGCTTGTTGCTCATTGCCAACACGGACGAGAGGCTGGAGGAGGGGGTCGAGATGGTCACGGACGTGTTCAAGCCCTTGGGCGCGACGATGTACACGACCAACCACTTGTACGCCGACATCAGGCTGAACGAACACGTGAACATGTCCCCGACGCTGAGGAAGTACGCGATCCTCGGCTCAATGACCGAGCTGGACATGAGCATGATGATAATCACGTGCGGGGACGTCATGACCTTCATCAGCACGATCACGACCGGAAGTCTTGACGAGCTCCGGAACATGTACAAGAACGCCTCGAAGTTCGAGAAGGAGTACACCGACGTCTACAGGTACGTCTACGAGTACGCGTTTGCAGGCCAGCCCGCGGAGGCGTACGCGAGTGCGGTCGTCGAGGGGAAGGGGTACAGAATCCAGACCTTGATGGCGATCGTGGACTTGAGGACGCAGGCGATCATCGACTCGCACTCGATCAACAGGGCGACGGCAAACAAGCAGGCGAACACGAACTCGAAGTCGATGTGGTTCGAGGACTGGGACAGGGTCAGGATCGGGTACCCCGAGATGCGCAAGAGGAGGGATGAGAAGAAGAACAAGAGGTAGACGTCCAGACGAGTACGAAAACCCGTACGAGATCGCGGTTTTGATCGGCTTCGACTCCGCGTTCTAGAACACGGTGGTGTCCGCCCTTCTCATCGTCTTCAGGAATGAGCTCATCTCCGTGTTCATGGCCATCTTCACGGTCTCAACAGGGATGGGTAGAGGACCGGGATCTCGCACGGGGACTCGGTGAACTGCATGGACCCGTTTCCGTACAAGGTGAGGGATGTGGACGAGGCCCTCTCTAAGCTCGCCTGCATCTTCAACCTCGTGGACTTCTGCACAATGACGGACCCGGTCGAATGATGTGGTTCATCTTCGCAGAGTATGTCACCAACGTGTAAATCGACTCGGGGGTCATCGTCGTCTGGATCACCTTCGAGCCCGTCCTGTGGATCGCGAACATGACCGACGGCCCGCACAGGTTGCAGCTCACGCACGAGGGGTTACCTGCCTTGGTGTCCTCGTACTCCTTCCAGGCCAACCACCCGGCCCACCTCCCCCTCATCTAGTTGTTCGTGACCTTGGTGTTGTGCGAGGTCATCGTCAGGGGGTCGATCACGTTGATCAGCTTGGAGAACTTCCTCTCGGCGTTCATCAGGTTCAGCGAGTTCCCGTACACGTGCAGGGTCGTGATCGCCGGCTCGATCATCCACATCGTCAAGGTCATGTTGTAGTTCGCCCACTTGCCCAACACCACGATCCTCCTGAGCACGTCATCGACGACTGGTTCGAGGCCGAGAGATCTGCGGAACGAGCTGATGATGTCGTACGTGAACATGTCCACGCTCGGGACTCCGCGCTGCCTGTACAAGACGGACAAGCACTCCAGCGCCATCAAGGGCGGGAGCAAGCGCTCGAGCTCGATCTTCGACTTAGCCATGATGTTGATCGCCTTGTTCCTCCTGTCCCTCTATTGGAACTCGCTCCCAACCCCGCTCTGCCTCACGTTCGCGCCCCCGAACACGGACGACACGGCGGAGAGGAGGAGGTTCCTGGCCGAGAGCTTGGACACCGACGCCGACGCGAGTCAGGACGGCAGCGCGACCAACAGCACGCCCACGAGCGAGATGAGGAAGAGGCCCGCGCAGAAGGGCGGGATCAGCAAGTTGAGGGCCAACGCGCGCCAGAACCAGAGCCAGAACTCGAACACGAACACGGGCGGCAACGCCCCCGCGGCCTCCAACCCGGGCCCGATCAATGCTCTGGAGACGTAACGTTTGGTGGCGCCGGTTGGAAAACTATGCTCAGAAAGTACCGAGGAGAGGTGATGTACAACCCAGAAGATGACTTGCACTACGGCACATTATCCGTCAAGGACACACTTGCATTCGCCGTACAGTGCAAAACGCCTGGCAAAGAAAGCAGGAATGAGGGCGAAAGCGCGGAAGAGTACGCTACCAGCTTCCTGAAGAGTGTTGTGAAGTTGTTCTGCATTGAGCATACTCTTGAGACAAAGGCTGGCAGCATATATGTTCGAGGCGTGTCCGGAGGCGAAAAAAGCGGGTGAGTATTGCAGAGGCTATGATCACCAAAGCTTCCATCCAATGTTGGGACAACTCTACTCATGGGCATGGTCTCTGTGACCGTCGACATCAGCCTGCACCATCGATCCCACGCGCTCTCTACGTTTCAGCTGCAAGGATGTCGCGTTCTTCGTCTGAGCCTTGAGTAAGGACGTGGTGGCTGTGTCTTCGGTCCTACTCTTGGCGTCTCTTTTGCCAGTCGCCGTCTCGTGATCCCTTCCGAGATCAGCCGGGCCATTGCCTTCGCTGCCTTCTGCTATGCGTCGTTAGCATTGCAATTCGCAAATCAAGGATGTATGTCGCTCATACTCGTTGACGGTGATCCCCGTACATCACCCACACTCGGCAGCCCCGGCGTACGGAACGCTCCTCGCAGAAGTTGCAGCGTCTCGACCCTGAACTCCAAATGACCCGGAAATCCCTCTGCAACTCCCGGTCTTCCGTGCATCCACTTTCGCAAGACCTATGCTACATAAAGTTACACGCCTAAGTTGTGCACGCCATTTGCAGCCTGCCACGGGCCGTGCACATGCATAAGACGCCAGCGACTCGTAGGACGACTTGTACCTATGAGGTGCTGGGTCCAAAACTGAACCGCCTGGATGCAGCTTCAGTTCTTGAAGACTGATAATTGGTGGCAGTCCCTGCGCCCCTGTGACGTGTATAATCATCTGACTTAGCTACTGATTAGGTACTTGAGACTATCCGTCTTCCACCACGCACTTCATGCACTTAACGTCCTCTCACAGACCAGTGCGCACTCGTTCAGCTAGGTTTATGTTCACAATGCTAGCGGAAGTCCGTGTCCCATACTGTGAAATCCGAGTGCTTGATAGATTAACGCTGGTTGCCAGTTTGTTCAAACTAAGCGCTCCCGAGCGCTGCACGACAAAGCAACGACACGGATCGAAGACCTGGCATGCTTGTAGATGAGTCCGAACGACATGAGCCCATGCAAGTCACAAAAAGCTGCTCGACTCCGAGTATTCTGATCCAAGGATCTCGAGCGAGGCCAAGCATAACGCCGAAATGAGTATGGAGCATCTCAAGGCTACATAGGTGAAACATATATGCTCCTGCCTTCAAGTGAAGAGGCGTTTGAATGGAACAGATCGTCGCCCTTTGCTCGCGCGGTCGCCAAGAATCGCGTTCTTACGTGCAAGCCCAATCTCCGTAGCGTACGCGCACAACCTGCTTGTGGGGTTATGTTAGGTAGAAGATGGCCAGTGTCGATAAAGCGTCGTAACCAGCGAGGGACAGGTTTCCCATCGGCAGTATGGTTTTCTCCACCATGGATTTCGCCTGGCTGTTGTCGTCCAGATCGAGGAAATATGTGACCGAGAACGGCACCGTACTCGGAACCACTATGATAACATGGCAGCCTTTCAAATCGCATGTCCCAATGGCTTTGAAGGGCTGACGGATGACGGGCGCGACACGCCGGTACGTACTTAATAATTTCCGCACCACATTCCTCAGCTGACCAGATCAAAGAGCTTGAGATCGAGCAACACGCATTCGCAAGAGACGCACAGCTTTCCCGCTGCCTCTGCGACTCTGTCACCACCTTGCGCCCTGTCGACCTCCGAACACCGCCTGCTGCCAGCACCTCGCACACGCCCGCTTGCGCAAAAGCCTTGGGCACATCAAACTCTGGGACTGGCACACCATTCGCGCGAGGTTCCTTCGCAGAGCAGCGCACAGCCGCATAGTATGGATAAAGCCAATGATTTGGATGCGGAGCTGGAGCGCCGCTTGATGGAAAGAGCCGAGTCATACCGTGTTCGCCTGCTCCGACTCGACGCAGCAGGAAGAGAGCAAGAGCTCAACAAGATTTCGCAAGAACTCGCGCAGGAGGAGCAGGCTGTGCAAAATTGTGCCCACGTCGTTCTGGAATGCTTCCGACCAGCTATCAGCTCCCCTGCATACAAGGAGCTTACTATGCTGCAGGAGACTGGGCAGCAAAGACCGTCGTGGGAGTATGAAAGGACCAGATGCGTGCGTTTGGTAGCAGAAGGTTGTTACGCGCTGGACCTTGCGTGTAGTGCAGCATTATGGATGGGACTGTTACATTCGGAGTTACTTGGATGCTCTATGGGCGACAGCCCAAATGTACCCAGATTGGGATGACGCCGCTGACCATCTGAACGCTGTTATGATACGGAGACATGTTGGAGGTATGGCCCCTTGCTCGGGGCAATCGCAATCCATTGGAGTAGGAAATACTCGATTTCCACACTCTACAGTAACGAGGAAGGATCTGGTCAACATTTGTGATTGGCAAAAGAATCGTTCAGTGAAGGTCCACGACCACGACGTGAGTAATTTGGAGACAGAGCTTGCGCTAGTTCAGTATTGTCGGAGAGAAGTATGGCATCATTCGTCTTGGGTACTCACATGCAGTTCTTCTACTGTATTATTAGGACCAATGTCATGAATGATACACTCCGCAAGTCCATGAGTGAAGCTTAGTCTCCCGTACCATGAGCGAACGGCCTCTAACATCTGGTCACCATCTGCTGGACACATCTGCTCTCCTTGCAAGAGATGGACTCACCGCCCAGACCACCGTCTCGTAGAGCCAACAGTCGGGGATGCCAAGGCGAGTTGACATTAATGAAACAACAGGTGTCGAAAATCGAACAAATTTACAAGGCTCGACTCGAGCAGCAGAAAGAGAAGCGTCACAAGCAGATCACCCTGCTGGAGAGATTACTGGATCGGAGGAAAGTAGAAAGGCAAATGGTGCTCTCGTGGTCGTCCACACACCTGCACTTTGCCCAACTCGCGTAGAGACGTTGGTATGAATCTCACGTGTTGAGGCGTGCTGATTAGTAGAAAGGAGGTATGTAACGTCCGTCCCTACGTCGACACATAGACCATGTCAAGAGACGCTTCCATGATCTGAACTTCTTGTATACTTGATCCGTGCAGAAACGTATGTTACGCCCATCTTACATCATTCTCCCGCTTTTTCTTTACTAGGAACATGATGCGCACTGGCCATACGTGCGTAGTGCGTTGTGCTGTTGGGCGGATCGTTGCTGCTTTCAGGGTCGAGGAGGTTCGAGGAGCGACTTCAATACTGCATAGCGAGAGAATAGTGAGGAGGAGGACTCACGGACTGGC